>NIPQ01092401.1:5350-54486 GCA_002806875.1 Lepidotrigona ventralis hoosana | reverse complement strand
GGTTTTTTTTTTTTTTTTCTTTTATCTCGTCGGCCAGGTGCTTCTGAGCCGCGCGTGGGTGTTGACGGAATTTTCGGTAGCACGTGCACGCGTGCAGTCTGCACGCGGAGTAGCTACCGTGCGCGACATAAATAACTTCCGATAAGCCCCGCAGGACAGGCTTTCGCTACCAATCTTGCCTGCGTTGGTATTGGCGAAATATCTCGTCGATTTCCGACGTCTGTCTATCTTCGCGTGAAAAACTGACTTTGGAACATTCTATCTGCCAGAGATCCGGGGAACTACGAATTTTGTAAAGTTTCTACTTTTGTTGTTATCGTGGAACAGTAAAGCGTGCTTAACCCCTTGGCGATGAAATTTTTCTCAGAAATATTGAAATAATCAAAACACTGAATTGGACTACATCAAGCCAATGTTATTTATTTATTCGTGTTCTGCATTGAATTATTTGTGCACGTACTAAAAATTCAACAAATGACTTTATTTCATAATATATCTAATAATCTAGTGTGTTATAATTCGAAACATGGATCAATACATAATCCTACATCACATTTCTTGCATTCATAATGCATGTCTCCTTTTTTCCGTTATGTTTTCTACACACTATTTGTAACTTTCTTTATGTTTTCTACATATTTGCGTCATATTTGTTAATCTATTACCACACCTTTTCATTTTAAGGGTATTGAATGAAATAACTGAAATAATCACGTTTAAATAATATATGGCTAGCGGAAGATGTAATTAGAATTCACTCACGTCTGATTCAATATTTTTTGTTGTCAATTATTCTCATCAACATTTGGCGGGCATGTCTATGTAGGCGCTTTCAGTTCATAAGTAGCCAAAAATTCCCAGAAAATTATCTTCCAATCTTGATCGTCTTCGTCTTATAAGTTGTACTCGATCATTTTCTTTTCTTTTAAAAACGAAACGAACACTTTTTCAGTAAAGTAGTCCGCTCTAGCTACGAAAGAAAGAGCATTCTCATGCCCATTCGTGGCTACCTTCCAACGAGGATCTCGCAATCGAGCAGGCGATTTTCATTTCGATTCTACGGCCGCAACAGCGACTTTACTTTCGTGCTTCGCGTTGCATCAACCCGTTGTTCCGCCTACGCGGCAGAGTAATTTGCACGTACGCTGGCTGCCCGCCGATACGACCGCTGAATACAAGCGATGCCCTATTTGCAAATGTCAAATTGTCCATACGCATTACCATCGCCCTGTCTACGCTACGTGCCGAAGTGTCTCCGCGAGGTAGCCAACGCGCGCGAGCTTCTTTGCATATAATTATCCGTCGAACATTGAATTTTCCGGCTCTTGCTCGAACGAGAACGTCTCCTCCGTGCGTGGTTGAGCAACCACGCTCTGGTAGGATCGCTCACCTGGGTGATAAAGAGAAATACATGATCGCGCATAATGCGAACAACGTGGCTACTTTGTCTGAAAATCGAGAAACTCGCAGCGGGAACATGTGGAGATTTCATTCAGGTAATTTTTCGGGAGAATTTTTTCTTTTTTTTTTTAGGAATTAAACGCGGTTAGTTTGATTAACACTCTGATCGCGACTTGGAAAGTATATAATAGTTTTTCGTAGCAGCCTGACGAAGGATTAGATTTCTTTGGTAATAAGTTTGCTAATGAAACAATATCAGTCTCTTAATTTGCAAATTTTTCTTTAATTGAACAATTAAATTTTTCCCTGCACTAACCTTTTCCCTGCGAATTGTGCAATCAATGCTAAAATTTATCGTACAAAATTAATTGATTGAAGTATCAAGAGTGTAAGTCAGTGTACAATATTTCCAGACTTTTTCTTTTTTTGGAAAGTTATTACTCTATATACAAATGTGCTCTCATCTTGCAGCAATGCCGGAGAAGCAATGCCTCGTCTCTTGTCTCAATTATTTTACCGGATTGACCCGTGAATAGAATTCAGGCAATGAATCAATTAATGGACCGGAGGGTAGATAGGTACACTCAACAACGATCTCCTCCACGAGAATTTATTAACACTTGCGTCAAAAACGACAACAGATCCGTGACAGGGTTAACAGAGGACTGAACGTTCCCACTCGTAGCCGTAATACATTGTAAGCTTCATTAATGCCTCGAATAAACACCTACATCCGGCAAACATTAAGAAATCCTGAACAAGACACGACGTTGACACAGATAAGATGGAATACCACGTTGAAATCGTGTCGCTGCGGGAAAAGTGAATTTCTCTCTCTCTCTCTCTCTCTCTCTCACACACACACACACACTCTTTCTTTCTCTATGGTTTTATCCTCGATCGCGAAGGGTTGCGCCTATCCGCGCAATTTCTAACGCTTCGTTAGCGATGACATGTTAATAGCTCGTTAATGTCACGATGTATCGGTGTGCCTGATCCTCGTACGTTTATTTTGCAAATGTCAGATATCGCGCACATTCCGACGCTTTCTTGTTTCTCTAACGAGGGGCTCATTAATGGAGGAGGATAACTCATTTCGCGGGTTTTAAATGTTGTAAACGTCACGCCATCGCGAACGATCATCCTGGTTGATCACGCGTGTCACTTCGTTTTGATACTGACCACCAGGAATCCGCGGGTCTGATCATTTTCGTCGAACAACGTGTCGACCAACGCAGTGACGAGTGACTGAAACGTTATTACTCGATCTCAGCTGATTACCAAGTCTTCATCATATATTGCGCGCGGTGCTTTTTTCTACGTTGTTAATACTAAATTGATTGTTTAGTCGACTTGGTGGTTATTCTCTCGCTGATACTGCTTTTGTTTCAAGTTCAAATGATTGCAGAATTTTTAACACTACAAAAATGGTCAAAATGGTCAATGTTTAATTTTTCAAATTACAATTCTGCAGATTTACAACTTGATGTATTTTTAGTGATTTGGACAAAATACACGAATAAAAGTTTGTGTGGTTGTGTTATAAACTGTTTATCTATTTCTTTTGCATTTCTTTAATTCCTTCAATACAATACTTAACTTTTACTACATAACAGAGTGGCTATTTTCTTAGGATTGAAATACAAAGATTTATAACGTCGCATTCTTTGTAACGAATTTCGTCGAAATAATTTATTTTAATTTATTTTAATGTATAAATGCACAGGAATACTTGAAAAAAGAAATTTTCCCAGTTTTGTCAGCATTCACCTATGATTTTTGCGTCGAAGTTTCTACATTGAAGTCGATTGCAAAGTACAGAGTAAACAAATTTCGCTTGATATCAAACTTCATTATATGAGACTTATATGAGATTATATTAAACTAAATCATCAAATATTTAGATGAAAATTTATTGAAAAAAATGAAATTCATTGCAAAAAATGAAGATGCGTACAAAGATAAAAGAATTTTCGTGAGAGTATTAATTTTGCATAAACATAGGTAATGATATACGTATATTTACATGTAATAAATCTTTCATGGAATGCAAATTAAGAACCGCATCTATTTATCGTTCTACGATAAATTCATTCCCATAGAAATCGGTACGGAGCCGAGAAGGTTAGTCACTGATGTGACTTGCGCTAATTGACCATATTATGGAAAACAGTCGGGTCAAGTAGCTGCATGACCGCTGATGTCATCGCCGCGAGTATGACAAGTTGAGAAAAGCAGTCGAGGCTCTCGCACTACGTTTGTTTACACTAAGAGAAAAGCTTAGCCAGCCGCCGCGAGAAGCGACGCGTAGACGATCATAAAGTTGAATTTAACGCGCCATAGACGCCATGGACGGAGGTCTGGCCAGGCCAGACGACGACGGTAGTAAACTGGCGCGTATTGTCGATGCTGGCGCGAGAAAAATGCGAACGCGAAAGTTCGCACCAGTGAAGGGGTAGATCAAGCGGTAGGCTCGCGTTTCTCCGAGTGAAAATTTATTTAACGGTTTCGCGGAAACGCCTAACGACCGGCAATCGCAGCTCGAGACTTCAGCGTCTCGCGTGAAACCGGCGACAACGTGAAACAGCAAAAAGAAACGAAGCAGTTCCGCGATGTTCCTTGAATTTTCCTTTTGCTTCCACCTCATAGGCAAGGGGGGAGGGAGGATTTAGAAACGGAGAGAGTGGCGCCGGTGTCACTCTGTGCAGACTAAATAGACGTTCCAGCAATTTATCACGGTTGACGCGCGCTCGTCGCCGACTCGTTGGACTCGTTCAATGCGGCTTTGACGTCGACAGACAGTCGCGACGCTGCCGAACTGTTTGTCCCTCTTGTTGGTTGCTCGTACAAGTGACCATTCTGATAAGACTGTTTGCAGAAATGCTGAGCCGACCAACGTCCCTCGTGATTTATTATGATTACGTCAAGCTGGTTACGCGCACTGGCCGGCCTACCTATATACACACCTTCGGTCAGAAGTTGCGCTATCTTCGCTCTGTTGGTTAACTTTTCAACCACTAACGTTACACGACCGACCTAGTTGACCAAAAGTTCTGCCACCAGGAGACGTATAATTGGACGAAATAGTTTTTATACTTCTCCATGGTTCCTGACTATTATTATGTCGCAATCACTGCGAAAAAAGATAGACTTACATTTCAGAATAGCGTGAAACTGTTTCTCTTGCAAATCTAACTACAGACGAGTGATTTGTAACGAAAAGAATTGTTCATGTATGCTAGAGAACTCGAATATGTCTAGAACTCGAACTGCTCTCGGTCCCGAGTAATTCGAGATTCCTCAGAATTTCAGGATCTTCTGCAAATTTCATAGGAATCGTTAAAAAAAGAAAAACGTGAAATTGTAAGCTTTCTAATGGCTTTTGGCCAGTTATATTTCGGTCGAGTACTATTTGCGACGTACCTCTTGTCGCGATAAACTCGCAACCCGGCTTTAATGGATCCTCTCGAATCCTCTTTCACTCTCTTTCTCCGTTCTCCACCGTATATTTCTCTCTGTTGTTCGTCATCGTCTTCTTGCGATGGAGGCTCGTGTGCAGCGCGTCGAGCATCATTCATCATTCGACACTTTTTGGTACGGCTGACAAGTTCCGAGAATGTTGGCGCAATTATATTAAACATAAATCAGTTATAACAAGCCTACGTGGTTGCAATGAGGGGTTCACTATCGATGCACAGCGAGATACATATATACCCAACTTCTTGACAGTGCATCGTTGTCCCTCCAACTGGTTTGCTTTTTGAATTTCATTTATTTCTACTTGATCACAAGAGTTTGACTTCTCTACTTTGCCTCGAGTGTCTTCGTCTTTTTTGAACGTGTGTCGCGATCGTGCAGAGTGTTTGTAGATATACTTCATGCGGGTTGATAGATTTAACTGGGAGTATTTAGGTTGTCGCGTGGAAAGACCTTGGTAATAGCCATTTACATAGCAAGTGTCATAGTGGCTCTTGTGAGTAAGTACGTGTGTGTTTTTCAATTATTTAATGACATTTGTCGAATGCAGGAATTATGTATTTACATTATGTTCTTTCGAATTATCGAATTAATTTCAATGAATTTACCCGTCATTCCAATTAAAATCATTGTAATAATTTAATAATCGTTATAACAATTATACGTGTATATATTAATATTACATGAGTTATTTTTTACATACATTGTGTAATGGTTTCTCTTATGCATTCTTTAATCTTTACAACCATCATAGCTCATTATCGTAACAATCACACCTCTCTACTCTTTCAGCTTTTATCAAAGCTTTTAAGTTTAGAAAATTTCTCCTTCGTATCTCTCGAATCTCGAGTTCCCTAACACCGCAAGCAACTTGGCAGTCAATTTCTCTGGGCAATTCTCCATGATCACTTTCTACCGCACGCCTAGCCATTGTCCTCGAACACCGAATCAAGTGGGCAGACTTCCCATTCAGAACCTACGGCACGATTCGTCCCCGATCAACAGTCGCGACACGGTCCCCGCGGCCATTCGTTTCCAAGCAAATAACAAATTGAACAGCGGTGAAAAGCAGCGACGAGGTTTCGGAGAGTCTATTTCGTGTCCTAGTAAGGCCAGGCCGATTAGCAGCGGCGATAAGACCAGCCCCTTATTAGGAGAAACTCGTAGAGGCGTTCTCGCTGAGTCGTTCTCATCCCTCTGGCTCCCTTTCAGCTCTCTCTCTCTCTCCTCTCTCCCTTCTTCGTTCTAACTTCTTCCTCCCTCCTTTCTCGCTTTCTGTTCTCTCTGTTCCACTCCACTCGATCGTTTCTCTTCCTCCCACGAGCGCTAAGACCGAATGAAAATGTATGAGGGCGATATCTGTGGGACGGTGAAGAGGGCCAGAAGGGAAGCAGATGAGATACGATCCTGTTCTCCCTTTCTCTCCACCTTCTCGCGGTGTGCATCACGAGTATAATGCACACGTGTAGCAACTGCAGATGGCTGGGCAACCAGCGAGAAAAAGGGAGAAGCACGACGAAACAGGCAGGAAGAGGACGAGAGAAGGGAGTGAAGAGATCGCGCGGGAGGGAAGCAGTTTTGTTTTCAACAGACCGTACGCTCGGGGTATACACCGTGTGTATACGTGTGTCCGAGGCTGAGGAAGCTACCTACGCCCTGAACCGAGGCACGGCGCCGCGTCGTTTCTGCACCTGACCGGCTAACCGACGATAAATTTCTGCGCAAGAAAGAGCGCTTCCTTTAAAGGGCGCTGGCCAACCCCCGTCGCTTCGATGTTGCTAGTTCAGTGACTCCGAGAGAGAGAGAGAGAGAGAGAGAGAGAGAAAGAGCAGTGTCGAGGGTGACGATGGAAAGAAGAACGCTTTATTCTTGGAGAAATGATTAATGTTTCAATAACGTTAATTTAGTTATTGATTATTTTATGTGGATTTTAATCATGTAATTAATACATGTATGAATTAATCTATTACATACATTGTATATAACATATTATATACATCCGAATTGATGTTCAATAGGATTGTTACAGGAGTGAGTAACAAAACGAATAAAATATATAAAATAGAACGAATTCTTAGACTGTGATATTACGTAAATCTTGTCTGCGTGATTCTGTGCACTCCTTTTAAATAATACTTGTTGCTCAAATTTTTCAATACCATTCAATAAAAGCAGAAGTTAAAGAAACCTCAAAGTATAATTTCTTCTCTTAAAGATCCATCATGGATTTTTCAACACCGCCGTGAAGAAAAACCAGGCATGTTCAAGACGGCCAGGCAAAATCACAGCCCGCGGCGTGCTAACGCGACGGCGTTATTAATCGTGCAATAAGTGATGTAATCTAAACCATTACCGTGGCGTAATTATGCGCATAAATCGCAGTGCAGTGGTAACGGTGCTAGCAAGCTACGTTGTATATTGCGCGCATGGACACAGAGTTGCGCGCGCATCTGCACACGGTTGCGCGCGCATCCAGCGCGCCATAATAGCCTCCAACCGTGTTGCTCGCCGTGGTTAGTTATTTATTTGATATTATTCATCAAGTTAAGTTAATTGGACCTGGAAATCGCAAGAATGAATAAAGAAACTTGATACTGTGGAAAACTANAGCGCGCCATAATAGCCTCCAACCGTGTTGCTCGCCGTGGTTAGTTATTTATTTGATATTATTCATCAAGTTAAGTTAATTGGACCTGGAAATCGCAAGAATGAATAAAGAAACTTGATACTGTGGAAATTCTATGAAAACTGTTAAAAACTGCGTCTTGGTATGTAAGATAATAAAATTTATAAACATTAATAATCATATGGTACCTGTTAAGGTAGTAACCTCTTAGGTTAAGTAACATTTTCTTCGAATAAGATTTTACGACATTATTGTATTTCAATAAATTGTATTAATCACGTGTAAGCGAAAGAATTTGTTTTTTGAGGCAACTGACAACATAAAGAAATCAATTTTTTAAAACAATTGATAACAATATGTTGCACCGTATACGTAGCAAAGTTTACATTTAGTTTGATAAATTTTGAGGTTAATGTTATTCTCAACGTCTCGTATAACAAGTATAATAAAGATATGATTTATCAGAAGGATAGCATATCAAAGAAAAATATATGGAAAAGTAACTTCGTTTTTGAATTCATCGGATAGATTCGTGAAAAATGAAACACATGATAGTTGGACGATGCACAAATACTTGATGACTAAAATGAATACGATGTATAAAAGCTGAAGCTATCTTATTTAAAAACAATTCTCAATTATATAAGAGCATCTTTTGTCCAATTCGTTATCTTGTCATTTCATAAAAATTGACAATAAATAATTGTCTTTCGACCACATCAGATATACTAAAATATATGAATTAATTATTCAAGACAATATAAATTAAAAAGGAAGCAATATTAAAAACACCATGAAGCGAACTCTACGATACGCCTGTAATCTATATAACATCGAAGGGGGTTGATTTCACCTATTCACATATTTTGAAAAGAACGGACTGAATTCCTTTCGTGGAGGCGTTCTCGCTCTTCGACCAACTTTAGAAATTTATTCCGCTTGTTTTGCCTACTTATTAAACGTCTTCTGATGACTCTATTTTGTGAAAAGCGCTAGTTATTCAGCGAAGGGAGATCAAGATATTGGAGTGGAAGAGAAAAAGGGAAATTACGCGCGTTTCTGGCGTAAGATTCGCCGCGAGATTCTGACGTTACTCGTCTATTAGCTCGGTATATCACGGTCGCTTGTAATAGCTATTAATGGGGATTCAATTTATCGATTGGCAAAGGTTAATCCGCGCTTCTTTCGTTGAAATATTCGCGACACCGGCGCCTCGTTAGGCACAGCTTGGCCGATGAATAACGTTCCTTGATCGTGGCTAGATCGACTCGATTAACGCCACGGGGTCTTATTAGGTTGGAGGATGTAGGTGGATAGGATAGAAGGCTATACAGTCAGTCGCAAAAGTCGATGATACACCCCTTAAATTTGCAAGTTTATATCAAAGATATTTTTTACTTTTCTAATATCTTTGGCCTCGAATTTCGAATTATTCCTGGTAAATCGTAATTTTTAAAATTTTTTAAAAAAATTATTTTCTTCAGTTTGAAGGGGCAGCGGAAAATTTTTTATTTATATGTATATTTTTATATTACAATTTTATGCATGAAGATTTTGTCATGCTTTTATCAAGTTATAAAGAAAAAAAACAGATTTAAAATTAACAAGACATCAATATCTTATAATATTTCTGGTGTGATTTCGTCCTCGAACTTTTCTGAATGAAGCATTCAGATTGCTTTCGAAAATACATTAACACGCCTCGTTTTTCATCAGTGTCGAAGTATGCACGATTCAGTGACAAGTCGAGTGTACGTAGACTTTCGTAACAGACTGTAGGCGAATGTTCGGAGGAGAATGTCTGAGGTTGCTGTTCGATTTATCATTTTCTTTCCGATTATTACGTAATGACGTAGTTCTTAAATTTGTTAGTACGGTGGAGAAAAATCGGTTTGGTCGTGTTAGACGGGAGTTTTTCTTTCGTACAGTGAACACGGTACGCTCCGCCGTTACCTAAAACAGTGGTGCACGTTCACTGGCTCGGTCGTTACTCCATTCTGTACACGATTTCGTTGTTAAACGAATTTTCATCTCCGCCGCTGGTTCGATGTACACGGTGTTGGCAAACCAGGTAAATGTCTATGAAACAGCAAAAACGTGATTGCATTCACGGGGTCCTCGATGGAACGTTTGCGTTTTAGTCAAATAATAGCGCGGTTCTCGGGTGAATTCCGTATCGAAGGGATGTTGCAATTGTTTGTAATGTTTCTCCCAGCTAATGGTACTCTATCTTGTTTGCACGGCGTTGCATTACATTATCGTACGTTCAAGAAGAATTGCGGCCCACGTCAATCATCCTTCGCTAGTGCCCGGTATTAATTTCTCAACTTAACTGCATGATAGGTTAACAACGAGCGACACATCATCGCGCTCAAACATTTATTTCTAGTACGAACCACGTTGCGTTCTTCTTGCTTATGCGTGTTTATTGCCTACCTCAGACCTGCGTTGACAGTTATGAACGCAGTTTTAATTATATCTTTGAAGAATAATCGATCTATAGAGTACAGAAATTTAAACCACGTGATAATTTTTTTATTTTAATGAAATTGTTAAATGATATAGCTTATCGAGGATTTTGTCTAATGTAGAAAATGTTTCTTCAACTAAATCAGTAAATCGGTATGGTTTCATTTCCACATACGATTGATGGTGTCAATCAGCACATATAGTAGAGTTGAATATTAAAAATATTTTTCACTTAATTGAAACACTCATCGATATTGATAAAGCCTTTCTCACGATCTAGTTGTACGCGTAATATAGGACAAAGGTGTAAAAAGAAATTTATGCAAGCATGACGCACATGAGTTGTTACAGTTGTATGAAAAAAACGGTCTTACCATTCATCTTTTCCTAATTACATTGTATCCGAAAGAAACTCCATATGTATATGTAAAACTCGTAATTACTAGCTTATAGATATTTATTCATTTATGGAAAACTCAAATACGTAGAAACACGATCTGTATTTAGATCTCCACTTTTTCCCTCCGTGGAGCTATCAATTTGCATAAACATCTTTCCCGCGAACCACACCAAATCACCGCTGGCCATTTCTTTTTCCCACCGGCTATTACTCATTTCTCAAACTTTGTATCGCGTTAACTCACCGAATGATTCTCGAGAAGGGGAAAGAGGGTGAGGGGGGAGGGGAAAAGGACAAGGGAAAAAAGTAGCAAGCAACGTTTCTTCGGCGTAAAATAAATCACTGGAAATAGCAAGAACGAAGGTGACTGGGCGAAGAATGTTACGGAATACCGTGTGCACACAGAGGGCTATCGCGTATGCTCAGGCTTGCGAGCTTTTTACGCAGTGCTGAGCCGGAATCCCGAGGACGTTCACGCGTGTTTACACGGGCCCTGAATGCGCTCCTATATGCGGTTTTAGACACCCCGATAAGAGCGCGAACGGCGCGTATCGACTATCGAGCCGCGCGTTGCAAAACACCTGGGTGTTGCAATGCACCTTCGTCTCTCTCGTAATGCCGTTGCATGGCCTCCGCGCTCCGTAACTCTCGGGACAAACACGAGCGTGAACTCGTTATGTGTGCGCCTGTGTTATGCGACGCGTGTGTTGTGTTGTTNGTGCGCCTGTGTTATGCGACGCGTGTGTTGTGTTGTTGCATCGTTGCAGCATGCGGGCGTGCAAACAGTCGGCGATAAATAGGCAAACAACGGCGCGGTTCGCCGTTCCGAGAAAAGTTACCACGTCCCACGAAATATTTACGAAATTCTAGGCTCCGCTCTCGGACGGTACGAGAGGGACGATAAGGTGGTTAACTGAGCATTATCAGAGAAACAGTGCTTACGTATGAGGGTGAGTGTTGTGGTTGGAACTGTTTGCGCTCGGAAGATTCGATAGACGAAGGAATGTAGATTTGAGTAGCTCGTTATCTTCTCTCATTTTTTAGCCTTTATTTTTTGTGTGTTGTTTGTAACCTTCGATAGCAATTGATTTATAATATAAATTTATATCCAATTAGATTAAGATTCAGTTAGATTATATTGAATGTTATATGTTCATAAGATATTGAGCGTTACATATTCAATTAAGATTAATTCATATTTGTATTAAATTATAATACAACATGAATATATATATTCCAATTAGATTAAGATTCAGTTAGATTATATTGAATGTTATATGTTCATAAGATATTGAGCGTTACATATTCAATTAAGATTAATTCATATTTGTATTAAATTATAATACAACATGAATATATATATATTTTATACGTACAAATTGAAAAACGGGATGAAAGAATATCAGCTTTGGTTCAACAAGGAATTAGTAGATTCGAGACTTTCTAAGAAGCGATTTGTTGTCTGCGAAAAGTTTGTGCACTTATATATATATTTTATACGTACAAATTGAAAAACGGGATGAAAGAATATCAGCTTTGGTTCAACAAGGAATTAGTAGATTCGAGACTTTCTAAGAAGCGATTTGTTGTCTGCGAAAAGTTTGTGCACTTGAGCTTGTGCACATGCGCCGTGCTTCTCGTTGGGGACGTTATACTTGGAATTCTGTATTTGGAATATTATTCTATAGTGAGACAAATATTGACGTTGTCGGCGCAACGGTGACGACGAAAATCTTATCTCAAAGACGCGCAACGAAGACATATTTTTCGATCAATCTTTTTCAAACATCTGCAGAATTTATATTACTATAAATTACTATAAATTATCTTTGTTCTTACTATAATGGGTATAAATTACTATGTCCAAATGAGAAAAAGAAAAATATTCGAAATTTAAAATACTAATAATTAATACGTACTCAGAATTTATATTACTATAAATTACTATAAATTATCTTTGTTCTTACTATAATGGGTATAAATTACTATGTCCAAATGAGAAAAAGAAAAATATTCGAAATTTAAAATACTAATAATTAATACGTACTCCAAATGAAATAATGAATTTGACATTTATCGTTGAACACATTTATTGTTCACTAAAAGTTATGAACAACTAGTAAGCAAATTTTTGTAGCTGTAATGCAGCTTCGACATGGCGGATGACCAGACTCAGAAAACCGATCGCGAAATCCTGTTATTCCTGCTTTGCAATAGCTCGAACGAGTTTATCTCGATNGAATTTAATAAAATGCGAACTCTGTATATTTATTTAGCAGTATTCTTCCTTTCTTCTTTTGCTAGTTTTCAGTTACGAGAAATTTCGCTTTAAAATGGTGTGCAGATAGAAAAATACTTGTAAAATGCAATAATTACACAATCGTATTGTGAAAATTTAGTAACACAGGTAATTGCAGTATTTGAAACATTATAGTATAGTACTTACAAGTTGTTATTGTTAATAATTAGTCTCTCTCAGTTATCATTGAAAGAAGAATTAATTTTAAGTATAACAAAAAAAAAAAAAGAAACAGTGGCTGATAATTTTTTTTCTTTATACATAAAATTTATTCTATGTTATTCTTGCTCACAATTTTCGCGTTACTATCAATTTCTCTGATTTCACCGTGCCGACGAAACAGCCGGCCACGTCGTCGTTTAGAAACCATCACCACCAACACCTACGAACACTTGTAGAACATTTTAACACGATACGTTCGCGTTTCAGTCTAATTAATTCCGGACATCAAGCTTTGTAGCAATTAACACGTTCTGTTAATAAACGGAAGACGTTCACCGCGTGTATCGAAAGAAATTTCAAGAAAGTCTCTCTGCCGTTTGTAAAGATAGCTTGGAATAATAATCAGACGTCAGAGAATTATGCGTGCTCAACGACAATGTTGGACGCGCGTGTCACACTGAAAATATTTTTCTTACGACTCTTACGGCCATCTAATAAATGGGACATGTGTTTCGCTGGCCATTAACATAAAGTGATTTATGTATTTATCGCTGGTACGTTTCGTACGTTTACGAGTGTCTTCAGAGCCATTCGTCGTCTCATTTATGCGCCACCGATCGATCGGAGAACAAGATCCGCGTTTCTGGGAATGTTATTTTGCTAAGTAAGTAATTCTAAATTTAAATAGTTCCACTTTTACTTGCGATTTCTCTCGTAAATGTAATATCGAATCGCCTCGTTTGTATTCTATTCCGTAGTGAGTATCGTATTCATCTTTATGCATTCAAATCTTGAAAGCACAATTTCTCACGTGTATGAAGAAATTTATTCTATTTTATTAGAAGAAATTTAAATTCTATTTGTATCTAATACCTTAGGTCTTAAACTTGTCATCAGATCCTATCTACATAACTTAGGCGCCAACTTTTCAAGGCTTTCGAACATAGTACTAAGACCTTCAAAATTTCCAAAACTTGTATGAACGCTCTTAAAATTTATCGAAGCTTTTGAAACTCGAGATTTGAAGCTCGTTGATGCTGCTTGCGGATGTCACCCCAATTTTTCACCACGTATTTTTTTTTTTCACTTTCATTCTTGATTTTTCTCGAATTATAAAAACTCCTGGCGACGGAATTACATTGTTCAGATTCACATGCTTTGTGAGCGTTAATTACAAGTACTGATTCTAAATATACGTAAATTATAAATAATTAACGAGAATAATAAGAGTAATAAGAATGAACAAAGCTCGATGTAATTTAACCGATCCGTTGCGTAATTCTCAATCGAATCTCGTTTCTCTTTGTTGGAAGCTCATAGGCTGATTCTTTAATTGCTTCGCGGGATAATATTTTACTGCCTCGTTTCGCTGTCTTTCGCTTTCATAAACTGTTTCGGGGTAGTTAAATGCACAAGCTGTGACAACTGCTCCCGCTGAATTTAATATTTTCTTACCCTGTTTCACTGGTACTATAAAATTGTATATACACGTACATGTATTGCGAGCCATTATAAACTGGCCAAGTCTCTCGAGTTGTTTATCACGTTATAACGTACGCGAAATACCACATAACTGTCTTGCATTGTTCTCGTATTTATGAAGGATACGAGCGGAGTTTTTTTTTTCAAGGGAGTATTTGCAAATTTTCAGTGAATTAACAGCGGTGATAAATGAGACAGCCCGTATAATTAGCAGTACACTGTGAAACTTTTGTTTTCCTTTATTTCTTGTTGAAGATCGGAGCTTTTTCTGTTCCTATGTTTTAAGCAATTTTTTCTTTTCTTCAATTCAGACTTTCAGCGTTTCATTTAATTAATGAAAAAGAGAGTAGTGAGTTAAATAATATAATAACAAAATAGTTGTACTCGGAAGATACAAATAGACAGATACAATAATTTCAAGTCACGTAGTATTAAAATAGATTAGCAACAGAGTTGTTACATATTGTATTGCCATGTTATTCTTCTATTACTAACTTTATATATAGTTCAGTTGCCCAAATTATTTCGAAAATTATAAAAATTTATTACGTTTGAAAGAGAATGTTTACAATAAGCGAACCACTCTGTATATACACACGGTGTTGTAAAATACTGTATCCATTTTATTGCCAAGAAGTAAATAAAGCACAAACTCTATTCATTTCAGTGTCGTTACACACATTATGTTATCTCGCCGAATAAATTATAGATTTGTGTGATCATTTTTATCGTATGATCTTGTCTCGATTCCAGTTATCATTATTATTATTGCCGTCGTGGAAATAGTTCTTTAACGTAACTGAAATATTTAATAAATAAGGACTGGAATATTATTAATAAATAAGGATGTGTGCGTGCTCGTATGTGTCCACTGGTCTGAAAGTCCTATCAGAACGTAACGGTGGATTTTTAGAAAGAACCATAGCTTCATCCACAGCATGTTCCATTGTCAATCACACGGTTTCGACATTTAAGGTTTAAGGTTTAATTAAAGTTGGCGCTATAACGTGCCTACATAATTTCGAATTAGAATCCAAAACATTCGTCCTGTGAATGTTGATTTTCCTTTGACATTATAATATTTTTCGTAATAACATTTTTATATCGTTCCTGAGCACTTACGGAAAATTACCCTGTATCTTCTTACAATTAGTCCGATTATTCAAGCACTTTTTAGAGCACTTCATCCTCGTGCAAGTAGGTGGAATAATAAAAAACGAAAATTAAATGCTGAAAGAATCAGGTGACGTGGTTGGAGAAGAGTGAAAGAAGATACAAATATTGAAAATTGAATACTTTAATCTTGACTAACGTGTTTTATCAAAGCTACATACCGATTGTTGCGAAATAATATATTTAATTGGAAAGCATATTTCGTACAACCGACTTTATTAGGAGATGTCGAAGCGATGATTCATGGAAATGCAAGGAATAAATTAATGAGCGATCGTTAGTGGTATACGCGTTTGCGTTTTTCGCGATCACGATGCTCGTTTGTGAATTAATATTACAGGAGGCGAGGGTTAAGCGGTATTTATTACGAACGATTTTCATTTTCAAAGTCGATGTTACGTTTAATCAGCTGGCCTTTAATGGAAAGCGAGCAGATATCGCCGAGTCACGTGTGCAACGATGGTTTTTCAATCGACGAAACTACTTTCCAACAGTGTGCACAAGAATTGCGAATACACCTTGAGAAATAATCGTAGCCTCTCGTCTGCCAGGCTCATTTTACGATCGGTTTGTTCCTCTTGTAATTAATCCCCGACCTTTTTTTTCTCTCTTGTAATTAATGACCACCGTAAAAATCGTGATTTCAATTTCGGCTTTCTTGCTATTTAATTATAGATTCATCGACGCTGTAAAATCGATCGAGTATCTGGATAACCGGACGAATTTCAATTACGAACATTGGAAATTACAGGCGTCGAAGTCGTTACGCGGAAAGATTGAATTTAATGAACGGTCCAAGAATTCTCGGAATAATTACTGTTTGATCAAATTCTTCCCCTTCGGCCCGTTGAAATTTTCCTTTGAGCCTTGTTACTCAGTTGCCGATGCAAACTTCCGTTTATATTCTTGAATATTCTCTGTTTCCGCGGGAGACTTTAAATTGCTAAATTTAAATCTAAATTTCTTGATTTCTAAATTCTTTAACCTTCAAGAATTCTAATTCTCAATAACTAGATTTGCTCGATCTAGTTATTATACCCTTTATTCATTTATACTCTTTAATTACACTCTTTACAATAATGACACAATTTAAATGTTTTATATATCCATAATTAGATGAGTTCAATTAGAATTAGCAAAGTGATAAAAATGACAGATTTTTAATTAAATTTACAACGGAACGTTTTCACAGATTTGAATAATTAAATTTTTTATATTTAGAGTGAATTCTCAAATATCTGGATGAAACATGTGCCTATCTCTCTGACACAAGTCTCCGGTGTCACGTTAATAATTTCAGTGTAAAATAAAAATCCTGCTCTGACTTCGTTTGATAAAAGAAAAAGTCAAATTGTAACTTGAAAAAAAAAAAATACGACGACGTTGAGAAAAAAACTTGTGAAAACCGTCCGTGGATCTTGATATTTGAAGCGGGTATGATTTCACCGTGGAGTCACGTGGGCGACTGATCGATTGGAGGATCGATTCGGGAACTATCGGTTGCGTGGCCACGCGAAAGGCCACCGGTGAATTGCTTCGTATAAATTGTTAATTACACGGAACCGTGGCGCGGTGGCTTGTAAAGATCGCGTGGGAGTATTCCGTGGCCGGACCGGTTTCGGGCCGATGGTAATTAATTTTCACACTCCGTTTCTAATTGAAAAGGATCCAAAGCGCCTGACTAGGAGACCGGCAGCGTTTGTTTGCTGGCAGCGTAACTCCGTAGCCGATAATTGAAAAACGGGGCGATCGTGTTTTAAAGGCTGTGAGGCGAAAGTGTGCGCCGCGTTTTTCGTTTATTATCGTTGCATTTGTTGATTTATCGCTTTAGCGGTCAATTTCCAACGGCTTAGCGGCCCAATCTCGCTTGTTAATGCCACTCCGTCTTCTGCGCGAGCCTTTGTTAACAGCCGTAAATTTCCCAATGAGAGCACATTAGGAAATATACTTAGCGGAATTAGCGGACGCGATTTGATCTTTACGGCACACAGGTTTAATGAGCCGCCGCTAGAATAACGATTTATATGTAAATTCTCTCTCGTTCGGAGACAGATGGTCGCACACGTTGGGAAATTCATTTCGAAGATGAATCAATCTGTGCTTTCGCGAGGGATGAAAACTTGTCTCGACGAGGAATCCATGCGTGATACAATTTCAGTGGAAATGCAGATTTCTAGTCGTAATTCTTACGCACGCAGCAAATATTTCTATACGTGATGTTAAAAGTTTCTACACTGATATGAAAACATTCATAATTTTTAACAATATTAAAGAATAACAACGTCGAAATAATTTTATCTTTATCGTGTTGCATCCGCTGTGAAAATCAATTTCGTCGTGTTGTCGAAATTTATTTCGAAAAAAAAAAAAAAAATGGAAAAACGAAAACACGGCNTTCACATCGAGGGAACATATGGCCGGCCCACTTTTGCTCTCGATGCTTCAATTATACAATGTTTTATCACCAAGTACCAAAAAAAAAAAAATGTTTCGTACGAAATTTCAGTACGATCATCATACCACTCGCTAACATTGCATACGTAATCAATCTTGCGGTATTAAGTCATCTTGCGAGCAACAACGAGCATAACGCGAGATGAATCTCGACAAAACATCCTATTTACGAGGCTGTGACCAATAAAGTATGCTGCAGGGGTCACGGGCAGCTGTAATAAATATACTCGCACACACAGCGTCTTGTTCGAGTGGCGGAAAGGGGATGGAGCAGGCGAGAAATATCGAGCACTGGTTTCTCGAGTGGCCCGGAGAGATCGCGTGGCCAGGCAACATCAATTTCGAGGGTGATTCCCGCCGCTGTCGGAAGAGCCTCGAAAATTTCGAACGGCCGAGTAATCGTGGAACCTCCTGGTGCACGAAGCCGAGGAGGATACGTCCAGCCCTTCCTTTCTCGCCCTCCCTTTCTCGCCACACTTTCCCTTCTTTCTTTTCCTTTCTTTTTCCTTTTTTTTCTTTTTGCTTTCTTCACGGTAATGATACTACACACGTTTCTCTTCCTTGGCAATAATATCGATATTCTCGTGTATATACTTTCGTAAGAATGTTGCGGTTTCGAAGAAAAAAAGAAAAAAATGTGAGAAAGAGTGAGAAGAATATAAATTTTTATGTAATGGAGCTTTGTATCAGAATTATGGGTAGAAACGATTTCGACGAGCTCTCGATTCTTCCTGGTGTTCGGTTTGGTATTCAGTCCATTTCTTCGTCTCAGTGATTTAATTCAAATCGATCAATTACATCTTCTGTAAATTTATATTACTCAGATGAATTAACGTTTCAATATATTAGAAATTTATTTGTTCCGAGAAAGAAACGTAAATAATTGTAAATTTTTGAAAAATGATATACATACTATGTATAGTATAGTTAGTCTCAAGAAGGCATTGTTAAATTGGATTAGTTCAGTCGTTTCTAACATACAGGCTTATATTTTAATGCTCAAACTGTTAGAGGCTTTCACGTGTAAGCCGTGCTATATAGCACTTTCAGCAACTAGATATCTATAGATCTAATAGCGCAACATTTATCCATGTATCTCTGATTGGTCTCTCTGAAATGAGAACGTCCTTTAAAAATGAATTACTAGAGATCAAATGAACACAGCTTCTAATGATTAACCCTACTAAATATAATGTTAATAATTTTAAAAATATTCGTATACTTAGAAATCAATAACTTTATTACTCAATTTAATTATAATTGTGTCTGCGAAAATTTTTATTTCAGTCCTTTCCCGCACGATAGAATTCAAAAATAGACGAAGATAGAACAGTTCTGAAGTTTTCATTTCAATTCGACTATCTTCGAAAATTCAATATGAAAATATTCTTTATCCTTATCACTGTGAACGAATTACAATTCTCTGTAACTTACAATTCCAAACGCTGACAAATGTCACATCGAAACGACAAATAGCACGGACTTTGCTCTAACAGCGTCGCGTTAATGAAGAAAACTCGCTTACACAACGTTAAATCACTTTATCTAAAGTACGTACGTACATACGTTCGGGGTTGTAGAGAAGAGTTTAGCCTGTTAGTCGACGATGGTTTCGCCATCGACAAATGCAACTTGACGCATTCCTGTTCATTATCTAATTTGCCGATCGTTTGCAGGCTCACGTGCCCGGAGCCCTATTTCGTCAGCGAGGGCCTCTACTCCACTCTCGAGGAGTTGGAGAATACGCGCGAGGTTACCCTACACGTGATGACCATCGGCGGCTTCATCGAGGATCCGGCGAAGGTAAGTCGTCCACCGTTTGTTGCGCAAACGCCGTTTTCTTTTCGCCTCGAACGCGAGTAGAAATCGCTTCGTCCAGAGCGATGAATCGTTCCATTCTTTCCGCGTATTCGCGTTGCCAAATCGAACGATGCCCGCGGAATGATAACACGAAGTTTCGCTTTCGGTGAAACTTCGTACGAGACCGAAGTTCTGAAGGGACAGAATAATTTTTTTTTTTCAAAGAATTTAATTGTATTCTTTCCTCTTTAAAGAAAAAAAAAAAGAAGAAACGAGGGATAAAAATTAGACGGCAGATTTAAAAGTATTTTTTACGAATTTTTGGTAATTGAACAATGTTTTTGACAAGAATAATTCGAAAAACTAGTCAAAATTTAAACCCTTTAGTTTCAACTGATCAGCCGTATCTGAGCCTGGAAGCTCAAAAATCTAAAGAAATACGCCACGAAGAAGAAGAGAGTTGCTTTGAAAAATCAAAGAAGAGAGAGCTGCCCTCTCTTCTGGTGTCTGGCTCCCCTTTCTGGAGGCCGGCGCGCGGTGCAATAAGAGGCAGATACTCTCGAATAAATAAAAACACGGCTAATTGCAAGCACGGCGGTTCATCCGTCGACCCTTCGTTATCTGACGTGAGCACACCGATTAAAATTACGTACGACCGTGCAGAGAACCGTCGGTCTCGCGCGTTGCCTATCTCTCTCGGCTCTCTCCTCCGGTTTGCTAATTAAATGCAACGGCTAATTAGATAACTGATAAGAGGTTATGGCGGTCCGCGAGCCGCACGATGTACTTTTGGCCCCACTTACGTTCTCTCTAACCTCCGTTTTCTCCTTCTTTCTATCTCTCGTCTTATTCACTTCAGATAACTAGCCTATGCTTCCCTCTTTCTTTCTCTTTGATATTATTTTTCTCCTCGATCGGGTAGGTTGTCTTGTATTTTCACTTCTTACTCCACTTGTTGGTCGAAGTTGTTTATTTTAGAAACAACTTTCTTGCCTTTGTTCTGCCACTTCTACTTCTTCCTCCACTTCGTCGTCGTCTTCTTCTTCTTCTTCTTCTTCTTCTTCTTCTTCTTCTCCTCCTCCTCCTCTTCTCCCTCGGAACGTCGAGTTCCTGTATTCTTACTTCTTTTAATTCCTCCGCCGTGCATGTTAAGCTGTTGTTTTCGTTTCGTTTCCTCACCTCGGCCGTTCGCTTTTTTCCCCTGCCGTGCTTTCGCTTTCTTCTTTCGCCTCCGCGTATATTTTTGCGCCCGGCTCGCTCGTTCGTTTTTCACATTCTCTCGTCTTTTCACGTTTTTTCTTCTCCGCCTTTCGTCGCCTTTCGTGACCCCTCTTTACCCTCTCCGCGCGTTTCGTTCCTCAGTCGCAGTTTTCTTTCTCTGTCAAGTTTTAGGACTGTTCCGTTGTTTCGAAATATTTTCCGCAAAAATTAGGGATAGAAGGAGTGATAAAGTCTAGAAGGATCGACATTGTATTTTAATAAATTGTTAATTAACAGGTGGTTTTATGGTATTATCTTGTTATTTATGTTGCTTAAAATTTCATTTTGTCGATGATATCCATCTTAATCATTCTATAAAAATAAAAACAACGCTCACGGATGATCATTGTGACAGTCAACCTATAAATATATTTTTCTCTATATAATAATAACAGCCTATTCTCTTTGCAAAGGTATAACTAAGAAAGAAGTAATTTAAAGAATAATATAAGAAATATTTAAAATCTACAATCTTTAAAAAGATCATGCAGTCAAAATCATATGCACGAACATGCGTACGTACATTTCGCATTTAGGTTTTCATTATTCTTTTTCGATTGCTCCGTATTTCTTTTCTACTGTTTTTGATCACGTTTGGCTACTTCAAGCCAATTTCTTGTAAACTCGTTCTCAGAAAAAGATCTGCCTTTTTACATCTGCTTTTTATTTCAGCTACTCGCTCTATCTTTTTCTACGCTTTTTATCACGCTCTCGTCGTTCATGTTATATTTCGGTAGCAAATTTATGCCACTACTTCCCTTAGAACCTTCTCCTTATATTCCTTGCTCGCTTCTTCTCGTTATTTGTTTCTCGTTTCCATCTGTTTCACCTTTTTTTGCTTTTTTTCACCGACACAGGAATAGAATCGCCAATTTACTTTTATTACTCTCAATTCACATTTGCTCTTTGTCACTCTATATTTTTATTGCATTTGTCCCTTGCTGGCAGTTCGTCCCCCTTTTGCCTCAGTCTATTTCGAAACCTGTTATTTAACACGTTTTCTCGACTATCGTCTTCTCGTTTCTTCCTTTTATGCAATTCCAACTCCTCTTCTTCGACGATGTTACTACCTCCTCAGTTTCTCTCTTTCCTTTTTTTCCTTCTTCGTAATTCAGAAATCGCAACAGCGAGGGTATCAAGAAAATTGAAAGCAATCTCCGTAATAGAGAATTTTAATTTTTTGCAGATTGTTATATATTTCGAACGATTTATTCATTTCTGTAGAAGGTTAGACGTAATTCAGAAATCGCAACAGCGAGGGTATCAAGAAAATTGAAAGCAATCTCCGTAATAGAGAATTTTAATTTTTTGCAGATTGTTATATATTTCGAACGATTTATTCATTTCTGTAGAAGGTTAGAATATTTATCATTTGCTCGATTACTCCAATTCCGTTTCATTCCACCATGTCCACCAGAGTCTCTTCTCTGTTCTATTTTGTCCGCTCTTGCTCACCCCCTCCTCTCTTTCTTCGTCCGCACCCTCTTTNTTTGACTCATGGCTCGAACGATACTTCGTTGGAACTAAAAAGAAATAGTAAGTAACTGTTGTTTGATAAGCAAGTGGTTGGCCATTGACGATAGAGTGTGTGTGTGTGTGTGTGTGTGTGTGTGCAATGAAATCTCTTCCCGAACTCTATCCCCTTTCCAGAATTTTTCAGCCGTTCGAATAAACGCTATTCGTTTTACTGTTATGGATCTCTAAATCGAATCGATAGCAAGGGAAATGTTCCATCTTGATCGCCTCTCTTTTGCGTCTGTTAAGATATTCTGCATCTACTTACTTGGGTCTCAGAGAGAGGTTCTCTGAAGTGGATATTTTTGTTAAGTAGTTTACACTTGTATGGTATTCATATTGTTATTGAGAAGATGCATTATAGAAGCTGATCGTATTACCAATGGCTGACAATGAAGTCCTTTTCTACTTAATTGGGCGTTTGCAATTTTTCGGAGCGTAATCCGAGGAGATGGTAAAAAAAAAAAAAATTGACTGAATATTAGTAACTATATTCTAAGCAACGAAATACTATATTTTTAGTAATAATAGTTTGTTTTCTTCTGAAATAAATATTTTTTGAAAACATGATTTTGGTAATCTTGGTAAAATTATAGCATAAGATCTTATCAATCATCTCTTGAGATGATTGGTTATAAATTATGATAATTACATGATAGTAATAATACATTATTTAGAAAATGAGATAAAATGCAAGTATATTAGTATTACTTGTTAGAATTTTAAAGTAATAAAAACAGAAAATCTGTTAAAAAGATCTAGTTCGAATGCAGCTTGGGGATTTTTGAAAATGCTGCACAATTTACGTATGGAAGCAACAGCAAATGAGTCCTTATCAGCTAAATGTTTGAACTAGATGTTCTACGTATATACTCTTATATAAGCGTCTACAAGTAAAATTCTTCAATCAGTATTTCAACGTCTGCCATACCGAAGAACTATTCCTGAAATTGAAATTCCTCTATTTAACGAAGAATTAATTCAATCAATCTACGAGAGGAAAAACTGTTGTCAGTTGAAAAAAAAAAACACACACACACACATTTACCGTGATGAATATATGAATATTAATTTTACGTAATTTCGCGTGATTATACTCAATTTTACAAGAATCTGTATGAATGATTAATTTGATCGATCGTATGGAAAAGAAAGGTAAAATGAATTGTTATGAACTGAAGAGAATATATATAGATTTGTGTTCGCAACGATCGACGAGAAAATGTCGATCCCGAGGTTGTGTTGCGAAGGGAACACGTCGGATTTTGAAAAACTTGGCACGTTCATTCGTGTGCCTTCACGAATGACATTTAAATCGCTACTTGTCATCGATAGAATGACCGGCACGATCGAACGCGCACGCGTAGAGAGCTACTGATTTCCAGTGGGAGATGTCTCCGTTTACAAATGAGGATCATTAAAATCCAAGTGACCCGCGAAGTTGTACGACGCGCGGAATTGTAAATGCTCGGTCGTTAAACATCGCTGGCCAACTATTAGCCAAGATTCTGTTCGTGCCGCTTGCCAAAGAATTACGCTTAATTTTCCTTTAATCGTCTCTCCATCCTCCGTATTGCAATTAATCGTTCATTTTCTGAAGAACTAATATTTCAAGCTGTGCGGACGGTAATTTATATAAAAAGTAATGTCATGTACTTTTATTTAAATATATTATAAAAATTAATATATGACAGAGTGTAAAGAAAATATATTGAATTTTGGATGTTCGTGTGTACGGAAATGTATAAAATATTCAAAACGTAGAGTACTCAAATGAAACAAATTTTTGCATACACTCTCGAATAAATTTACTTCATCTAAAATGCATTGAAAATGTTTCAAATTTAAGTATCATTTCTCTAGTTACATTCGTAAGAATATAAATTCTATAATCTCCGTTCATTTTATTTTATTTTTATTTTTTTTCGAACGACGTGTAAAATAATAAAAAAAAAACATTTCTTATATTTCCAAATTTGAATCGAATTAAATTTTCTACAACAATAAAAATATAGTTGTTTTAGTTCAAAGATAAATGACACTCTTACGATACTCGATTTCATCGAAAGAGATTCGAGGCAGAATGAAAACGGAATGGAGCAACGTGGCTGTGCACAGGGGATACTCGATAGGAGCTTTCTAAAAAAAGAAATGTAAAGTTGCAGCTTCGATGGAAACGTCGCTGCCACTGAACATAATAATTCGTCTCGTCGTGACGTGTCGTTTTCAGACCTTCGTTCTATCTACGATCGCAGAAAGTGAAGGTTTCGAACTGGTATTCTGCGAATGCCGCAACGAGATAAAGTGGCTTCGAGAAAGGCAAACAATTTTCTCGCAGCGGCGTTGCCTTAAATCCCGTTGAATTTTATTCCCCCTTATCGTGGCTTGTTGCAGAAACGATCCAGATCGGTCGATTAGAGTGGTTAGCGAGCGTGTTCTTGATTCGCATGAACGCGACCGAGCCACTCGTGTGGATTCAATAATGCAAAACGTTGACGTTTGATCGACATGTCTAACAATAAGATCAGACGAATTGTATCTATAAGAGTATCTTGTCCTTTGTAAAAATATTTTTTCCGGTTTCGAGAATATTTCATGGCGATTTCCTAGCTTCATTTTAATTTTTCGCTTGTCATACACTATCATATATTTTCAAGCGAATTGTATTCTATTTCTGTGTTTGTGAATTTTATTGGCAATTTGTACTATGTGTTGAAGAAGTGGTTGGTCTTAAATTAAAAATTCTTTATCTGGTTGTCAATGCACCATTAGAATCGAAGTTATGAATCATCGCTCGTTAGTCTCAATCAGCATTGTTAAAAATTCTAAGCCTAATTCAAGGGATGGAGAGAATGTGTGCCAGTTTTGTTTGCACACTCCTGTGAACCATGAAAACAGTATAAATATATAATTTGATTCGACATAAAAGTAATTCGTATAATTTAAAGAAAGGTCAACATATTCATAATTTTAAATTCAATGATTATTAGTAAGCTACATTATTCTCAAGAAATTTGCTCGATGAAATAATAAAATAAAAGTTTTACGTTCACAAGAGACTGAAAATTTCCTCAAAAATTAGACAAAGCGTCTGATGAATTTCACAATTCGTTGAAATAATTTTCGTTAACAACCTGTATCGTCCTCCAGGAAATAAGCTCGATGAAAAAAAAATTTTTCTTCTTTGTTACTCCGAATGTAAACGCAAGTCGAGGCGATTTCAGGTACTTCGATGACTCAACTAACAAACATATCGTGCAACATTTCCACTATTGTACGAGAGAGAGATTCTAACATAATCGATAGCAATCCGTGATTATACGTAGAATGATACTCTAACTTATAGTCGCAACTTTCAGTTCGAGATTTATGAACGTCGCTTTGGTGGCAAGTGACATTTAAAGTATCGGAACGTGTATCAATTTTTATGAAAAACAAAGTGAATAGTGTCAATTGCCGTTTAAATGGCGTTCGTATACTTTTTCCCTCGAACCTTGATATTTTCACCGGTTTTTCACCTTCACAGGTTTTGCGGTCGAATCAACTCTCATTGACAATGATTCGTGCGATATCTGTTCACTCTTGAATCACATGTTTTACATAGATTTAAATGCGTTAGATATTTTTCAAATATTAATATTAAGCAAAAGAATTGAAGTTATTTCTGGTATCTGATGACAGATCAATGATTTGAAAATTATTGTATTCAATGGTAATGGAGAACTTTCAGTTGATCCACGGCAGTGAAAAGATTTATACCAAAAACGAAGAGAAGTAAAAAGTAGATTTAGTTTGATTATTTCGTCAAACTAAAGTCTTCATGTAGGAAGAAAAAAGAAATTTTCAAGTGAGGTAACTTTGAAATTCTGTTACTGAAATTCTAGAAGAGAAATGAATTTGCAGAAAGTCACTTAGAAATTTTATCATCTCCAGTTTAACAATCTCTCTCTATCGTATCAAAAACTCGACAACCTATTTTCAAATGTACAGATCGCTCAAGAAAAAGCCGTTTGTAACTAAATTTCGCAAATTACGAAGCAAATTGCTGAACTCAAATAACCCTAATCCTGTCCCTGCGCTGGTGGGATGTAAAAAGCAACCGGTAAAAGAAGACCATCTAATTTCACCGGTTCAGCGTACAAAAACACACGAACGAGCACGAGCGAGTCACGTTCGTCGTTATCTCCGAAGGATCTCCGGTAATCCGATTATCAAGGAGAACTACGCCGTGGAAAACAGATGGCGCGGGTTGGAGGTCGAAAACGATCTCTCGTGTCGGGGACATTTGGATTTTTCTAGGCCGGGCACACGGGTATCGTTGGTACACCAGGTACCGTAACACGTTCCCCGTCTCTCGTCATGTCGTTGAGCAAGCAACGTAGCCGTGGTCGTCTTCTCGTTCGGCTCCTCCTAGCCGAAGAGAGCCGAAAAAGAGAGAAAAAGACGGCGGTGCTGGTGGTGATGGTGATGGAGCAGAATCCAGCACGCGGCAGCAACGCTTCGGCAACCAGCGAACAACCGGCGAGAGGATGGGGGAGGTAAGGAGAAATGGTATTTCATATTTTACGGTCGAGCGTGCAGGAAGCAGTCCGGCTCACGAACTGGACAGTGCTCCTAGCTTTGATGGGGGACACAACATCGTCTTGGGCCTCTCGAGGATCACGATTCGGTGACGTGTGGCCGGGGCCCGCTATCGGGGAATAGCGTCGTGTACCGGGCGCATATAAACGTAAAGTTGGCGGCGAAGCCAAGCCTGGTAGAGGCAGGCGGCCACGTCGAGAGCCGTTCACGGAGGCCGCACACCGTTTCCTAGTAGTTCTGGTAGTCCCTGGGATCAGCCGGAACTGGCGGGAAAAACGGGTCGAAAGCAGGGGCCAAGCTCGGAATCGTGGCCCATGCTCCGCGATAAATAAACGCGAGCCGTGCGGCCGAGCGCGAACGAGCCGAGCGGACCGCGTTCCACGAAATCTCGCATCGCATTTTCAGGGGAAACAGCAGAACTGCTGTTTCTGCGGCCGAACCGTTGTCTGCCGCCTGTTTCGAGAGAGTATCTGGATTCCCTTTGCCGCGAATATTGGCTAGGCTAGGTTGTTTCCTGCTTCGATAGAATCTGAGGTGAAGCTGATGACTGTCGCTGCAGACTGTTGCTGTGGCTTTTTGAACGCGGTATCTAACGGACAGCGTTTATATTTTTTTCAAGAGAAAATATAGCGGTAGACGCTCGAGTTGTCGAAAATTGAGTCGAAAATTGAGAGCAGTGTGTAAAATGCATGGAATCTCAAGGGCTCGACGAGTATCAATGCCATCGATGTTAGTTTAGATTAGAGGCAATGTAAGCTTGTATGTCGAACTAGCAGAAGACAAGATTTTTCATCATTAATTCAACAAATTTAGACTTAAACGAAGCATTTGTTTAAACTAAGGAAGGTGACTCGTTGCAAAAAGTCTCTCATCGTACGTCGAAGGTTACATTACGAAACGGTTGTGTATTTTCACCAACTACTCTATTTCCTTGCCTCGCAACGATTTCTGCCATAAATTCGAAAGTTACAGATCTGAAAAGTTAAGTGTATGGTTAAATACGTGGTTCCAGACGAGAGTTAAATATACGGTTTCTCATACACGTTTCTCAGCAAAAGCAAAGAATATAACCACCATCCTGGTGACATTTTGCGGTGCAATTATAAGACGTTGAAGGAACGCCGCGTCGGCACCGGTTCGCCGGTGTTTAATCGATCAACGAGATTATTATCCGTGGCCGAGCAGCTGGCGACGGACCCATCGCACTTTCAACACCTCGGTGGAATCGCGATTTCCCATAACTGCCGGTTTCTTTGGAGCGTGGCCGCGGAGTCGCGCCGCTAATTAAACCGTCGAAGCATCCGTCGCGTCCACGAACATCCGAACGTTCCAATTAAACAGTGAAATTACGGTGTTTGCGTAATTAAGGCGGCGCTGTCTTTCCCCGATCGAGGATCGACCGTGCCAATCGGCCTGGGAATAAGCCAGACCCTAACCATCGGCACGTCCCAATTAACAGCGGTCGTAAAGTTCCGAACGAACACTGCTCCGCAAAGTTTCGAAAACTCAACGGTGGCCAGTGATCGAACACCTCCCTCGTTCGCAGTTGTTTGAATTTGAATTTCACTTGAGCGAGATTGCTCATTCGATTGGCTCTTTTGTCGATTCCTTTCTTGGATTTGGAACTCGGAATATTGGAACAATGGAATGGAATTTGGAATATCATATCCGTATTCGTTGTCCCGAATTTCGTACGAAATATGCTTTTATCTTATTTTTATTGGTGTAGTTAAATTGCACGTGTTTGTGCGAGTAAAGAAATGGAATCTTAGTAGCAATTTGTTTCACTCGTCAGATATTACAATTTTACAATTGACAGGTATAAGAAAATTCATATTAATAGGTACGAAAATTTATAAAATTTATAGGACTGTGCAATATTGGGTGTAATATGTTCAGAAAACAACTTTTTTTTAATTCAATATTTTGTTGAAAAACTGTATAAGTTAGTCGAGAACAATCTATTTAAATAATATGACGAATCCCCTTTATAAAAATCGATTGGATCGATTCGATCTTTCGATTTTCGTAAGAGAAAAATAACTCTTGTAAAAGTTTAATGAACGTTGATCGACGATTAATCATTAATGGATTTCTCATTTCGTGATTCATTTTATGACGATAAAAGATATGGAGATATAAGTGCCTTCATCTTTTGTTCATCGAGTTCTTTGTCTCTTTTAAACGTTGTTGTTCGGCTTTGATCGTAAGTCCATCGCGACAGATTCTTTGTTTCAAACGATGAATAATCCCCGAGGTATCAATGAGTAATTATTAATTGTTTCGTGTTGACCAAAGATAAGTTCGTTCGAAGTCGATCGTAGCCTTTGTTATTCAGAGTGTGTGTTCTTCACCAGATAGACTGATTAACAAAGAATTCTTCGATCGCGAGCTAATTGAAATTTAAAAACAACGCTGATGCAGCAGTTTTTATTTGTACAACATATCATTCATCGAAGTGATATGTATCACGATTTGCCGTTTTTAGATCGTCTCAATTTCACAGTACGGTAAGAGTAATTTCAAATCATGATTTCATTCTCGATTACAAATAGTCCAGAAGTATCTAATTTCTCAATTCGTTCTGCAGATGAAAATCCCTCGAGCCCTTGTATTCTTTCTTAATAATAAATGTACTGTGACAATTGAAAATGCACAGCTCTTCGTGAACTTTCAACTTTTGCGAAATCAGATCATGTTTCAGCAACTGCCCACTTGTAAATCTGCAAAAACGTACGATGAAAATGGATAATAAAGATTTTCCTTTAAAAGGAAACTTCGTAACTATGGAACAGAAGAAAATTTGGGATCATCGAGCCGTATCGACTCGAACGTCTTAACCACGCGGCGAAATCGTCAATCGGATCGTTTTTTCGCAAACACACGAAAACGCAAATGCGTTTTCAATGAGTCACCGGCTTGTAGATGCTTGTTCGCGAATATCTGGACCGACCGCTTTACTTTAGCGCGTCTTTCAAACTGATGGAAAACACTTGTTAACGCTCGCCAGTCAGAATAATGCGCTAGCAAGTCCCGAACTGAAGATACTCCCCTTATACGCGCGTTATCGCCACCATCTGTGACTCTGCTCCGACCTCTCTTTCACGGCTCTTCTCTTCTTCTTTTCCCTCGATAGTGGCCAGTTCTCGTTCCTTTTCTTCGTTACGTTCGCCACAGAACCGCTTTTATTGTGTAAGAGTGTTCTCGACTCTAGATTACGTTGAACTTGGAACCTCCAGCTTGAGGTGATAGTTCCGCTTTCGAAACGATTCGAGTGCCTTGTTCTTCGAGCCGCAGAATCTAGAAAAAGAAAGCCGAAAGTTTGGGGAAATTTCCACTTTTCAAAGTGCAGCTAGTCGAATTCTCAAGTTCATAACTTCTAGGACAGATAATATTCTCCCTGAAACATGATCGTGAAAAAAGAAAATCCTGATAAAACATGGGTCGAAAAATCGATAGTTTCAAAGTTATGAACGATTTTTTGTTCCCTGTGAAAGAGTTGGAACACATTCGGGAGTCTTTGGAAGAATACACAATTCTTTAATACAAAGGTGTCAGAAATACATAGAAATGGAAGAAGGACAGGCAGAAAACCTCCTGTGATTCAGAAAAAGTAGAAACTCTAAGGTGAATCATTATTCACATACAGTATGATAGCCCTCGAAGTGAAGGAATTCGTTTCTTCAACCGAAACGAAAAGATCGCTTTGAAACTATTAATTTTTAGAATTATGATAATTAGAATTTTTGTGGTTCATGGTTATTAGAATTTTTTTTTTTTCATGTTTCGGCGATGTATTATTTATCCTTATAAAAGTTACGAATCCTTTTTTTCTATTCACCCTGTATAAACAACCAGAAAGTAACAAACCGAATCTTGATTCTAAGTGGATTATTCTAAGCTGAGAGCCTTTCCTTTTGCAAAAAGGAAAATCGCGGGATAAACTGTCGGATACCGATTCCCCTCAAATTGGCAATCTTTCAAACTTGCTGAAACTGGCTCAAACTATCGATCATCTGGAAGAATGGACGAAGAACAGCTGCGAAGGAGTCATCGCGCGTCGACGATTTCCCTGCCTGCGTTTGCACGTAATTAGGCGAGTTCGCGGCGGCGGCAAACAATAGCCGGCTCTTCTCGCATGCGAGTAAATACGTCAGCGCTGCGATAATTGTCCGGCAATTACCGATGGCGCGATCGTCCACGGACCAGTGTTGTGTATGCGTGTGTATGTGTATTCGTGTGTGGGGACGGGGACCAGAGGCCTCGTCTCTTATTGATTCCTTGTTAATTGGACGATAGCTACCGGGCCTTTTGCCAGTCGTCGTCCGACGCGATGACAGCAAGGATTATTTTAGTTGGAAGGAATCGCGGATCTTCTCGGCATAGGCGAGATTGCGCAAGACATCTGGCGATGCGCGATCGTGTTCAAAGTCTTCTTCACGGTAGGATGACTTTGACGGAAGGTGAATTATAAAAAGTAGCAGTGGATCTGATTGCTAGTTGGAATCGAAGACTCCATGGGAAGACAAGACTCTTTCGTACGTTCGTACGTCTTTGAGAATTGAAGTTTCAACTGAATTTTAAATGTACAATTCAGTACAGCGGAAGCTCCTTTTTCAGATGCTATTTGATTGAAATGAAAAGCTGCATAAGTGATGGAAAGAACGAATATTGTTTTTATTTCAAATGTACCAATTAGCCGCGTTTGTTTCGTCAAGATAAAAATCAACATCTGCTTATCAAACCATGTAATTTATTCTTAAAGTATTCGTTTCGTCAAGAATTTAAAAGGATTTCTCACGAAATTAACACCTGACTTATTGAATAAATATTTCCTTACATCGTACACGATAGAAATTTGAACCTGAGAAATCAAGTGAATCAAACTGCACAGCAACGTATTACGCTCGACTCTTTAATGCTCGTCTCCGAAGAAATTCTCGCGAAAAGCGGAGAGGAATTCCTGAAACGTATTCGACCGCGATGACGACAAATTGACACGAGAGACGACAGTAAAATTCGACAGTGACAACAACTCGACAACTAGATTATCTGACACCTTGCGTGGCTCTTGTGTTTCACGAGACGAAGAGATAGTGTCACGGTGCAGCGCGACACGTCCTCTGCCCATGACGCCATTTTATCAGGGATTTCAGACGCCATACAGACAAAAAAAGACGAGCATCGAGCGAGGTTAAGATCCACAGGAAAGATATACGCGAAACGGAGAAGACACGTAGCGGATTGTCGTCGATCATCAGACCGGAAAAGGCCTCCGTGCATTTTCTTCGTTTTACTGCACGTCACCGGTTCTCTGGCTGCGACGACGACGACGACGACGACGACGACGACGTTGGCCAGGCTCATAGAAAATTCTATTATTCTATTCTTATCATCGGGATGACGCGTGCTGGCTCGTATCGACAGCCGGATATATAATGCAACGTGAGTTTCTGAGCTTACGGCGTCTACCGGATGCGCCCACACCGAGCTTGCATACTGAATAGCGGCCCCGTCTTCTAAAGTCCAGCTAGAAAACGTGCTGGCTCGTCACGGCCGCTCTTGCCGGATCGCAGCTGTCGTTCGATTCTCGAAATGATCGAACAGCGAATTCTCGCACCCGAGAGCGAATGCCAGTTTGCCACTGTTAGATCGTGGATCGTCTACGATCTCGTTCGGGAAATGTAAATGTGCATAAATAATGTAGTGGAAATTGAAATATGCGTGTTATGAACACATTGAAATTGCACAGAATGCACATGATATGAAAAGATATATGAAATATTCAGAGTACAGTGCTTTCTATAATATTATATATTATTATGCAATTAATTGATTATTGTATATTAATAATAATATTATATATAATAGTTGTATGTAATATTATATTATACTTGCTTCGTGGAAATATTATTTTCTATACCTAGATTCTGCTTTTTCCAGTCACGGACGAAATCTTTGTTCTTGACTTGCATTTGTTGAGATTTGTTTTAACAATTCATCGTAACTCGTAACAATTTATTAATGACTACATATCTGTCAGAGTAATCAATCATTTCAATTTCTTCAAATTACATAATTTCCTAAGAGCAGTGAGGAAATGATTATCAGAATTCTTGGAATTCCCTTTAGTAGCCATGACGTCCAAAAAAAAAAAAACAGAATTTGACGATATAAATTGATCGACGAAAACATGCAAATTTAATTACATACGTGTCTATTGTTATTACACGTACTATTAATATTCGTCAAATCAATAAAAATCACTAAAAATGTACTTCTTTGGAATTCTATATACACGCGTTGAATGTGGATCACATCGCAGAAACAAGAGGTTTTCCTCCTCTCGGAATGTCCCGTCGATTTTCAATGGAACTGCAATCTTCCTTCCGGACAATAAACTTCCATTGAAAGGAAGAAAACAATCCTGGGAAATATGTATCAGTACCTGGCTAAAAAATTAGGAAGAAGATTGACGACGATCTGGGTAGAAGGCAGACACCCGACCCCTTGAATTTTAATTCACCGGATGGAGGGGTTTTTTGTTCTTGAAGCTCGTCGACAGATTCGTCGGCGTGGCACTGTATTTCAACACCCTTTTTAATATTTCTGGGGTGTTTCGCGCGCACGACATTCCATTTTTGCAATCAACGGCCCCGGCCGTGTGCTGCAGAGGGCGACGTCTGCGTGCGACCTATCGCGCGCGGCAGATGCAACGTCGATCGTGACGTATTGTTCTCTGTACAAGACGAATTAATTCTACGTGTACCCGGCGAGAATTCACCGATGTGTTAATTAAAACAATGCCTGCGCTTGGCGAGTACGGGCAGGGAATTCGAATTTCGCGCGCATATGTCACACCTCGATCTTTTCTTCCGTTTCTGGTATATTGTTGCCCGCATTTAGACCGATCCTGGCAACATTTATCGATCGGTCGATCTGTCGCCAATTTGTACATTTTTTTCGCCGCCGTTACATTATTCTATATCTTATATTTTATATTTAATTCTAATATCTTGTATCTTGATTTACTCTGTAATTTTACAGTTTTATGAATACGACCGAAAGAATATATCGTAAGTGCTTTCGCGGATTTTTGGAATTTCAATTACCCTGTTTGTCGAGCAAATTGTACTTATTGGATGGCATCGTAATGAATGTATAAGTAATGAAAGTATGATAAAAATAATAAAAATAAAAATAACTAACAACAACGATAAAGCTATAAGAATTGGAAATATTGATAGGTGTATATAATAGAATGATTAAAAGTCATGTTAAAGGTAAACGTTTCATTCAAATGGAAGAGCTGATTGTTAACCGTAGATTTCAGAATTATTAGTCAACTTTACATAACAGTATTTTGAGCGATAATTATTCTTGAAGCGTGATAACCATTCCTTATTTAGCACACGGAATTTGCATTTTAGATTTACAAAACATCGGAGTTCTCAATAAGTTGTATTTTTTCCATTCCGTTTAAAAATAGTTGGAAACGTTTCAAGAGTCAATAGAGAAACGTGTTTTTCAAACGTTGATCTCTCGAAAAATTTTCTTACAGGCGAGCTAATTGAGCGAAAATATTTGAATACGACTCAAAAAATGAAATCAAAGACATCCCGAATCACCGGGTCGTTAATAGATTTTTTACGCATTTTTATGAGAAATTTAAAAATGCAAAAAGTCAAACAAAATGCACAGATTATCCAAAATATATAGTGCCTATCTGGTACGTGAATCAATTTTCTAATAAATTCTCAGAAATTTGCACAACGATCCATAATCTAATTATCACTATTAAATGTTAAAATATTCCTTAATTAATTAGAATCTAGAGGTACAAATTTGATTCCTGATCTCCAAGAAATTCGTTGCGAGAAATACCGGGAATCGCATCGTTTGATCATGAGATCGTTGAAACATCGGCGCGCGTGATATATTTCTACTCTAGGAATTTCTCGAATTGAATACGCGGTGTTGTGTATCGCGAATGCGGCAATCGAGTCGCTTCTTTGAAACGCTGTGATTAATTTTTCTCTTTCTCTCCTGTCCTAGTTTAACCGTGATAAAAGCTTCTCGCGCTTTGCGCAATCTTCGAATTCCACCGTGCAGATGTTCGTCGGCCTTCTCTCTGATTTAAGACGCGCGAACGATCTTTGAACTAAATCGCGAGACCGCGATCTAGATCCTCCCCACTTCTCTTCTCAATGAATATCGAGCTGTTAACTTCATTGCGAAGCTCGGTTAGAATAAAGCTCGTTTTCAGTTCGGCAAATCTCGGCTCTAACTTCGTCGGATGTAAACGGTACTTTATGTATTTATATCTCGAGGAATCACATTTCCATATTTCATATCCACGTCACGAGGAAAGGAATTTTTCCGTAATTTTGAAATAGATAACTTTGCATCGATCTCTCGTGCAAGGTTATAACTGGTAGTTACGATACTCGTATAAATTTGGCATCAATGATGACTTTATTCCCCAGTTTCCAGGAATAAGTTAATTCGTTTAAACGGACGAATTACTAAGTTTCTAATTATTATTATTATTATTACGCGAATATAATACTAAGAGCAATCAATTGCACGCCAGTCTAGAGTATTGATCGCGCGTTTGAATGTATAAAAGACGATTAGTATGTTGACACATTGTTTACTATCCAATTCTAATCAACGAAGTTACGAAAACGTGACCAAGTCGCGTAAAAAAATGAAAAAAAAAATTTGATGATATTCCTAACGAATTGTAAAATCAATCAGAAACTTTGGAACTTTGTTTGGAAATATTTCGTCGAATAAAAGTCACAGTTCCAACATTGAAAATCAAGGATGAATTTTGATTCGTTATCAAATTAAAAACAACGTGAAAAGTAAAAAGGAAACCTCGTGTTTTATTTACATCCCTGTTTAATCTTGTAATAACTCTTTGTTCGAATCTTTGTTTTACTCTTTCTAGAATACTAGTTAATTGACATCAGCCGACAACAATTCCCTATTACACCATCGGCGCAGGTTTTCATCCAGCGATGGCTGCGCTCGTTTTTCCGAGAAACTCATTATTCTGCATTTAACGAATTCCATAATCTTATCAAGCCACCGTGACTCATGTCACCTGGCCATTACCACCGTGTCTATTACCACCATTATTCCAATTATCATCGATTATTCATCTAAACGATTTGTAACGATTGTCGCGTGACAATGAAACGAAGGAGAAGAAAAAGAAAACGCGAGCCATCGCGTATGGAAATTGTTATCGTAACCGGGCCGAGCGTGCTTCTCCTTTGTTCCACGGTGCCGATGATACATCACCGTGGCCAGAATTGCTTAACTCTAACTCCAGTGAGTCATTAGAATCGAATACGTATGTATGTACCTACATTTGCAGAACAACGGGGCGGCGCGGCGATGCTCGTCACGCTTGTGCGTGGCCGCGAGATAACAGCCACGGCGAGGCACCGATGCAAATGAAAAATCGCGTGACAAAGATAGGGGATTACGGCTGTTGCGCAATCGCGCGCTTAATGATTTCGACGTATAATAAAACCGTGGAGAGATGTACATGCGTGGACGGCTCGTTTCCCTGTTCGCGAGCATCGCTGCTCGTTTGTCGAGAATTTCGACCCTTTGCACTCGACGAACCCCCTTCGTGAGAACGGGTATCGTACTTAAATTTAGCTAACAGCTCGGACTTCCTATTTTTATAATTCGCTGATAATTATAATTATATACGTGTACGTTTGGTGCGATTATAATAGTATAATATCTGAACCGAGTGGAAGCTATAATAACGACGTGAGAAGAATACAAGAATTTCGGAAGGAAGAAACTTTTGAAGAGACAGCCCTGAGTAAATTGACACTCATTGGAACGATTCACGTAAACTAGACTTGTTACTCGGCTTCTTACGAAAAATTTGAAAAATATCGGTGGAGCATATTTTTTTTTCAGAGATTGGAACTCTTGTTATAGTTGTTCTAGCAAACCCGTAATGCACGTTGACGATTGCTTTGAATTTAAACGATATCACGTGTTAGAAAGATATAATCAATGAAATTTCGTGTTAAATACCATTATGTATGATTATTTCCAATGCTACATTATTTTATTTACAAAGTGATGCTCTAATTGTTAGATTCTAATTGTCGAGGGCAAAGAGTTAATTTCTTGATCATTCAGACCGCGTGTAGATCGCGATTCCAAATAGGAAATTTCTGTCCTAAAATACACGTGTACATGTGACGTGTGTTAAGAAAGAGGCAATTATTAATTTTAAAAAAATAATATTTATTTGCGTAACACTTGACTATCTGTCCAATGTAGATTAAACAGTTTTAGTAGCTGGAAGATAATGGAAAGATGAGAAGTTTATAACGCAATTAAAAAAAATGCATTTTTATAAACGATTAACTTTTAACGCTTGCAATATATACACAAACATATTTTAAATAAAATAATTATTTAATAAATAAACTAATATATTCAAAGGATAAAAGAAAGTTTATAATGCAATTTAAAAAAAATGCACTTTTGTAAATGATTAATTTTTAAAGCTTGCAATATATACACTCGTATAAAGAAATAACTTTAAATAAAATAATATATCGAAAAATACAAATAATTCTAAAATTAATTCTTAAAGAAACAAATGCAGAAAAATCTAGCTTCGTGTGTCTTGCATGATCACTTACTTATCACTTACTTATCATCAATTGCGCGTATCCTCTTCTTGTAGTCGTACGTTCTTCTTTCCCCTTTCTTCCCCCCTTAATCGAACCGAATGCAAATCTTCAGCGAAACGACTTGAAGAAGTGTGCTCGAAAGAGCAGGAGCTGCTAATTTTACGTGGTCCTCGTTTGGGATCCGAGGGAGGCCGTTGCACTCTCCGCGCTAAGTGCAATAACGCAATAATCCGCCGGTTCGATTTTGGCAGATATTTTCGGCCGCGCGAGGACCATCCGTTCGCTCGCTCGCTCGTGAGGAAGAACAGGCTTTTTTCCACGCGCGTTCAAACGAACAGACGGCCCGAACCGTCACGCGACAGCGTGCCGCGAGCGCAATTAAGCCGAGCGGAGCCGCATGCAAATCGGCGCATTGTCTTGACCCGAGGTGTCGCCGAGCTTCGTTGCGCTTTCACGAGCACGAGCACGAACACTCGCGAAGAGCCGCGGCTCTTTTGCCTAATTCCTCGAACCAGACGTCGCCTTGACGCCTCTGCTCGCGATACGCTAGCTCTCCGCCATTGTTTCTCCGATTTTTCTTCATTCCTTTCACTCACGTATTTTCCCCTCCTCTTCTTCTCCTCATCCTCCCTTTTCTGCGTCTTTGCGTCTTTCTCTTTTTCGTGGAAGATGATTTCACGCCACGCGTTTTTTTTTTTTTTATGGGAGTTTTACGACACGGACGGAAACGTTGATCGAGGAATCTTTATTTTTTTGGATTGTGAGTTGCACTTTTAGAACGAGTGATGTTGCTTGGATTTTCGGCACACGATATGGAGAAATGAATTGGAAACGTCGTAAAGCGATCGGTCCGAGTTTCACTGTGTTGTATTTGCCTGTTTAAAATTCAATAGATAGCGATAAATATCGAGGCGTGGTATAGAGCATCTCCTCTGTTTTTCGTTTCTCTTTTCCGAAAGACACGGAAATTATCAATTTGAAATTTCAGGAATTACAAAAAGACAGTAAAAGTTTTTATCGAGATGCAAAGAAAGACAGGTGATTTATTTTTGAACTGATTATGATATCCAAATTTTTGTCAGTCACGTTTTGTTCGAGTGCTCAGAATCTCATATTCTAATAGCTATATACAATGAATGTTATAGCATCCACGTCGATACAGATCAAATTCATGTCATATTGCGTCGCCACGAAAATGAATGCCAATGGCATTCACGTCCGCGAACGTGTTAAAACCTTCACAACTTCCCTGTCTACGACAAATGCAAAACCAAGTACCAGAGGCGAGAAAGAAACTGAAAAACCAGACCGAGCAATCAACGTAAGATTCCTCGCACGTCGAAGAGCGAACGAAGCAGCGAGGGAACCGATAGAACAAGAATTATTTAAAGATCGTATACTGGCCCCTCTCTCTCTCTCTCTCTCTCTCGTTTCTGTGCGAACGTCATAGAAATGTCTGCCCGAGTGTTGTGCCAGAGCTGTTGGTTTAAGCGCAACGGGGATTCCGTAAGAGTCTTTTGTCCTTTCTCGATCCCAGTCAGAAACACCCTGGCCGGTTCGGTTCGCATAAACGGGAAACGGGTTTCAGTCAGAAAGAGCTTTGGTAGTTCAGCGTAAAAGAACGGTGCTTTGTCACAGGGGAAGCAGAGCAAAAAAGAGAAAGAAGAGAGAGAGAGAAAGAGAGAGAAATGAACGCACCTTTTTCAATCGGTCTCTCTTCCACCGAAATAGTCCGAGCGTGTTCCTCTTTCTTCCTCGTCGTTTCCTTTCTCTTTTCAACTGGCTCTCCGTTGCATGGCGAAGAAACGAAGGGCAAACGAAAAAGCTGATGTTAGGCGAACGCAAATGAATACGCATACAGAAAAGGGAGGGCGGGGAGGGAGAAACGACCATTCTGCAGCGTGCTTCTAATGTTTGCCCAATGCGCATGCTTTTCGGATTTTTGCAGGGAACACTTGGCTCTTTTTTAGCAGGAACTTTTGGGAAAAAGTTCGCCCGAAAGAATGGAGTGACTCTTTGTTGGTTTGGAGTGGAGAATTTTTTGAAAGGTTCGGTTTGCAAGGGTTGGCATTTCTCTGTCGATCTCTTGTCGAAGCTATGTTGTATATAATAATACTTTAGAGAAAATATTCGTGATAATTAGCCGGAAGGGTATTCGGGTATTTGACACTGCTTGACAGATTAATTTGTTTATCGTTCATACTTTACAGTATCGTGTAAACTTGTACGTATTCGATATTAATTTCCTCTTTAGAGTATTAATTACAGCGTGTGCCGTGTGTTAGGTAATAAAATTCGTAGATCAATAAATGCAATTGTAAATTGATTATTATCTGATATTGTAATACGCGGTAACAACTTAACGTTCGCTCGTCAGATACATATTCCCCCGCTGTTAATCGTTATTTCAGTGTCGAATTTCGAACGATGAACGCGTAATGAATTGCAACGTAATTGTCTATGAATACACGAGAAAGTGAAATATTTCGCGAGTCGGAAAATAGCAAAAAAATTAAATTTTTAATTAGCGGTGATTAATCCAGCATCTGCGTGCGTGTGAATTATTCAAAAGACAAATTGATCGGCTCCACTTTTTATATGCTCCTCAATTTTCATATCAACATTCACTTTTTCTATGAAACAAATGAGATCATTTTAAAAGAATATAAACCGTCACTTCTTTTTGCTTCGTAATTTGCGATAATCGATCGTTCTCAAATAAAACTAAAAAAAAAGGATAATCAAGCTGACAGAGTATAGCCTAAATTGTATCCTGAACGAGAACGAAAAATTGTGTCACATTCTAGAAAGAATCAATATAACGATGGTATTTATCCAAACAAAGCAAAATTAAAAAAGTAACATCGATGTCCCAAATTCTTTCTAAACACTCTTCCCACCCATTGCGCTGCTCCTGGCCGTAGCTTTGACACGAGGGTTGAAACAAAAACGAAAAAGAAAAAAAGGAAAAAAAAACGGGGAAAAAAAGAACCGGGGACGGTAATTAAATTTCATTACGCGAACACTCGAGACAGCAATGGAAAAACACGACAGCCGGCCCATCGAAGGTCCCGTGTTAAACGTTTGAGAGCCGCTGACCATAGTGATCGTTGTTGGCTTTGCTTTCGAAGCCTCCACCCCCTCGATCGACAATCGCAACCCCTGCACGCGGTGCACGGCAGCGAGCGAGCGCCGCTCGCGTTTCATTGTTGTGAACGCATGCAAATTGCGATCCCGGTGCCGGGACGAGTATCAATTCTAACAGGATTAATTCGAGTGCAGTCATTGTTTTTTGCGCATCACAAAAAGCCCAGCCCCTATTTCTGCAACGATGGCCACCGTTTAGCCTCGTTTCGAACAATGTGCCTGCTCCGACCTACAGTCGCTCTCTTTCTCTCTCTCCTTCGCGAGAAAGAGACGCTCGGTTTCGAAATTGCGATCAATGAGTTGTAAAATGAGGGTACAGCGCATAATGTACAGTTTGTGATCAATTCGCTCTTTAATTTGCACGTTTCTCCTTTTTTTTTTTCTTCTGATACCTGGAAAAGACAGGAACAATTGACTTGTTTGGAATATTTCTTATGAATAAAATGAATGAAATATATTCATTTTATTCAGAATTTTTTCTTCTTCTTGTAGATTCTTTCAAATATCATTTTTTTTACGAGAGATTTTCCGCCGACAATCTCGAGGTGTTTTAACAAGAAACGAAATTTTTCTGTTTCAGAGGGATGATTTCACCGCAGTCAGCTCTGCTTTGCGCCAATATCTACCTGAACGAGACACGCCGTTCATTTTGGACGTTGATCTGGATTTCTTCAGTACCAAGAATCCTTTCAAAACCCTGTACGGTCGCATCAATCTCTACGACAAACTCGCACCCATTTATGCTTTCAATCGGCCTGACTCAACAGATCCTGAGGTGAGTACAGCAACAGACGTTAAATCGTATTAACACTAGAACTACCGACAGTTGAGACGTAGTTATCTCTACCAAAACCAGTCAAAATGATTGGTACTGGTATAGTAGCCATGATGACAAAATTACTTTTATTTTAAATGAATAAAACAAAATTAAAGTTCATTATATTAATCCTTTAGCTATCCCTGCAAAAGTCATTACATCATTGCGAAGAAAAAATGTAACATGAAGTAGGAATTTTAATTTAGCTATCCCTGCAAAAGTCATTACATCATTGCGAAGAAAAAATGTAACATGAAGTAGGAATTTTAAAATAAAGTTGTCAGACCAGTCAAAATGACTGGTGTGGTAGTTCTAGTGTTAATCGTGTTACTAAAAAGATATAATACAGTTTGCAACTATCAGGGCACTTGGAGGAAATAAGATGAACCTAAAAAATCATTAGGAATTGATTAAAATCTTTGGAATCATTCTTTTTCTTACCTATTTTCTTATTTTTTCATCAGTGATAAATTTCTTAACGTCTCTATTTCTAAATTTCTCATTTTATTTGTCATTCTAGTGTCTAATATATGTTTAGATTAATAAATAATTCTATTACTCGAAACTACGACAGATTAATAAAATGAAATTTTGCAAATTTCTCTTACGTATTCTAAATTCATATACGCTCCTTTCTCTCGCAAATAATCTGGACCAATTATTATAAACATTTCATACGAAACTAACAAGTGCCCCGGTACTTACGAGCACGACTGCATGCGTTCATACNTTCCATTCGTCAATTATTCAACGATAAATTTCTACAATAAATCTTCGTAATATTTTATTTATCGTTTACTAGTTTTAAAAATTCTAAGCTTATATAAATGGATTTATTTTAATGAAATTTTAGTTAGCATCTGATTAGATTCTTACTCTTGCTGATTTGAGTGTGAATTCTTTCGTGAATAAAAACGATCTCAGTGGAAAACACGATAAAATGATACATCATACTTCGTGCGTATTTATCTATCAAATTTCCCTAAAATTCATCAAGCCAGCTCTTTCATTCGCGAAGCGTTCATCAACCTTCGAGCAATTTAACCGCGTGCCTCGATAATTATGCGAAATCGAATGAAACAGACGAAGCGAATCGTCGAATTATTTCAGTTGCTCATTACTTTTTAAAAAACCGAAGGCGAGCACGATCAATAATTACGCAAGTATAATTTACAATAAGGTACGGGTTGGAAACGAAGCACTCGCGTGTTTTTGCAGCGCTCAATGCTAGCAGGCAACGATTCTCGCGATAGTGAAAAACGCACGATCGAGTCCGTTGTTTGTTAATTAATATTGTAATAATCAATAGACTGTCCAATCCTTATTATTAATTAAATCTAACCCTACTGAATCCTATTAAATCCATATTATTTCCAATATTTTCCAAGGAACTTACTAAAATATTTTCTCAGAAAATTCGATGTCTTCTAGAACTTGAAACTTGATATTTTCTAAAAAAGAAAATTTAGAAGCTGCACAATGTATTTTAGAAACTATAATATTAATTAAAATAAGTAGACTGAATTTCCATCTTTGGGAAATTTGAAAACGCAGAAATCTACAAAAAAAAAAAAAAAAAAAAAANTAAAATACACGAAACTATTCGAGCCTCGTGTCCCTATTAATTAATATCATAACGGGATCTAATTGAACACGGCTCTAGCAGCTATCGGCTCTCGCGTGCCGATCAACAAGCTAATGGCCGTCTCTCTTATCAAACCGTACGTTTCATCGCGATAAGCATCGAAGTCGAGCCTTTTCGTTATCGCGGGGGTATAACGCGCGACCACTTTCCAGCGCCGCCTCGATCCAGAATAAATTGAATTTAAATTGCTTGCGCCCTAGTGAAACGCGTCTTTGTAAAGTACGATACAACCGTCCAATTAAATCCTTACGTACGTTTGAAAGCCGCCCCGAGAAACCCGATCGGCCGAATTAATCGTTATTAATTAAACGGTGGAACACGGCAGGCCGACGGCTTTTCGATCGCTTGTTACGCACGCCGGAAATTGCCACCCCTTTTCATTCGATCGCCGTGCCGGTGCTTCGCTATCGCGAAACAGTGGCCCCTGGCACGTCGCTGCGAATTAAATACGAGACCGCGATTACAGCCGGGGAACAAGCTTAAAAATCATGCCGCGACGTTCTGTGCCGAGATTAACGAGCTCGATTCGCAAATGAATATTGCAACTGATGCGTGTACGTACGATAAAACAAATAGCAGACGAGCGCATTAGGCTCGTTCGGATCCGTGAATTAAATCGAAGATATTCGATTGTGAAAGATTTCTTATTGCTGGTTTGAAATTTTGGCTGTTGTGAAGATTGATACGTGCTTCTTGGAGTTGAAATTAAATCAAATAAAGTATGCAAGCTTTGGTGAAATTTTGCATCGGTTATATTTGAATTCTTCGTCTGTGCTTTCTTTCTTGGTGAGATAAGGATATGGAGATAGGTATAATTAATTAATTTTAATAATTAAACCCTTTCTATTCAATCGTAGTGATTTTCTACTCAATTATTTAAGTTTGAGAGTGAGATAAAATAATCGGAGCAAGTTTTAACTAATTGTCTTGTTGAGACAATAAACAGGCTGTAACAAAATCAACCTACAACCGCTATTACCGATTGTATAATAATATTAACAACGACAATATTCGTTTAATATTCGTCCTTTTACTATTTCACATTGAGATATCACAAGTCTCTACTCACGTTACTGCAACATCCACGCTTTCCTTCTAAAACCTGAAACAGACAAAGCACCCAGTGTTTGTTACAAAATGTCTGAAACGGCCGGTTTCACGCTTATTTACGGATCATCGAGAACAATAAAATTGCTCCGAATAAAACTTCTAAAAAGATGGACGAATTAAAGTAATTTAGCAACAAAGGGATTTATTTCTTCGCAGGAATGACAAGCGCTAAACACGTCAAGCCTCTCCCGGTCTTTTCTAAAAACAGTGTAGGCAAGATCAGTGAGAGAGCCATTGCGGCAAGGCGATAATGTCGACGTGGGAGAACTGGCGTTGAAGAATGCGTAATTGTTTTGAAAGAGATCGAGCTTCGTCGTCGTCTTTCGCGTGGGACGTGTGAAAGGAGGCCTGGCCAGCCGACGCCGTGGATAAAATCGTCGAGGACAAGCCTCGTTTCTTTCGTCGTTCCTGCCCGACCGCCATTGCGGCCCGTCTTTTAACGCCACGTGCCACAATGTGTGACAAACAAATTGCTCGATTTATCGTAATCTCTGTCTGTCGATCGCTCCAGCCCGATCATAAGAAAATTGTTGCAATTTGTTTGTACACTCCGTCATTGGTATTAATATTAATTTCAACAGTTTAGATTATCACGCGCCTTATCGGCGTATAAATGGTTACTCGACACCTCAGATTAGGTAAGCTACGAGAACGCTTACGAGAACGATTTAATGACTACGTGGGTGAATTGAGTTCTAAGATCTCGGATTTTTATTCTTTGTCCTATTGAATACTTTATCTCGATGCTTCGATTAAGTAGCCCCCCGTAGAAAAGGAGTAATCGATAGTTGATTTGTAAGTTGGTTCTTCTGAAGGTAGTTGAAGAATTTGTTCTTCAACCGTAAGAATGCCTTTCTCTCGTGGAAATTAAAGTGCAAGCTTTTTATATTCAATCTGTTTGCAAAGTTAAAAATCAAAGATGCCTTCAATAATTATGAAAATGCAGAAAATAACCCTGAAGACCTCGATCGTTCGTCGTTGCCAATTTTGGAAAAGATATTAAAAGTATTTAATACTTCACTCGGTATCGAATAATTCCATCAACCGTCCTCGATGCGAAGCGTTTCGCGTTCGGAGGGAAAAAGAATTTCCGCCGCGCAAAGTGGAGTACACGCCTGGCGATTGGAAGGGATAGAGAGGATCGGTGGGTGGACGCTGCGACGACGAGGCAATTCGAAATTTCGAAACAAGATGTATCGGTTCGCGAGAGGCAGTCGAGTGGAGGCACCAACAATAGGGATTATTAGCATTGGCTGAGCCGACTTCAGGTTGATATTGGTCTCTCGAGCACCGACATATTATAATCACGCGAATATATTGTGCTCGTGCAATGCACGCTCGCCTCGGCCCTCTCCACCCACTCTGTTCCTCCGCATCCACCTACTCCACCCTCTCCGGCTGTCTCTTCCAACCGTCTCCCTTGCCTCTCCCCTCTCGGCAGCCGATCAATGCCCTCCTCTGCCGCCGATAACTCGATAATATTACACGCGAAAACCGCTTCCGATGTGCTCGCCCAGTCAGCGAGCCACTTGTGCGAGCAAATAACCAGTTATCGGAAAATCGATTTTATTTTCGAGGGACGCTACCTTCGATATTTTTTTCCTACCCCTTGCCCCGCTTTGTCGCGAACCCCCGTCGTGCCATCTCTCTCTCTCTCTCTCTGCTCTGCTCTGCTCTCCTTCTTTCGTTTCATACCAAGTGATTTTTTTATCCAAGTGATTTTTTTCGGTATTGTTGCTACCGGGTGAAATCAAGGGGTAAAATTGCATTGACAGTTCCGAAAAATTTATTTTCTTTAAACGCGGAGCGAATATATTTTTACTTTTAATAATAAGATCAACCGTTACCTTGAAAATTGTCTTTTTTTTTCTTTTTAATTATGTATATTTCATTCGTCGTTGTTTCGCATTATCACGCGTGTATGTTCATATCAAATTTTGAAAAAAAATGTTGATTTTCTTCGGTAAGAAGCATTCGTTTTCCTTTCAACTTGTCTCCGCAATGAAAATTTGAAAGATCCTGCAAGAACGCGACGAAAGTTCGGTCATAAAAAAAAAAATGAAATATAATATAAGAAAATCTTAGTTTCTTATCTTCCTCGTGATTTTCCTCGTAATTTTCCAGAACGATACCTACTACACGTACGCAGCTTCGTAAACCAGAATAGAGAAAAAAAAAAGAGGGAAAAAAACAAATTAATAATACATCGCGAGATCAAAAGCGGATAAAATTCGTCAATTTATCAAAGTCAGATTAAACGCTACGTGACTTAGTAAGCGCGTAATAACGAAGATATATTGTATAATTACCCGGCGAGATAAATCGAACTGGAGATGAGAAAAAAAAAAAAAAAGAAAAAGAATATAACGTTGATCGAGATGGAAAAAAATGTAGAAAAATATATGTATGGAGATCGAAGGACACGCTCCATCGATGCGTTACGCATGAATCCTTGAATTTATTTCTATCGTTGACGATACAGTTCTGGCGTAGATTTTTCCCCTTTTTTTCTTCTTCTTCTTCTTTTCTTTTTTTCTTCTTTTTTGCTTCTGCGTTCCACGCTCTTGTGGCTTCCGGAGAGCTCGTCGACGAAAGAGAGATTCCTTATGTCGTCGTAGTGACATAATGGAAGGCAGAAGTACTATATTTATGTAAATCACGTCGGCGTATCATGGATACCATTTTTATGCATGGCATATGTGTATAACGTGTGCCATCGTCGCGACGCGCTGCAAATTTATGCTGTCTTTACGCGAACTCTTATAGGAAGCTGCCGGTTATTTTCTGCGTTTTACGTACAATTTGTGCAAGAAATTGCAATAGCAGGAGACAGTGATGGAAATGAAACGTGAAGATACTTGGAAATGATGGAACAAGACGTAGGATCGGCCAATTTGAATATCCGTTTAAACGAGCAGAATAGTCACCGATAACTGGCCCGCCGGGGATTGATTTCGATCGAGAAGTTTTCAAACTGTTTAGCCAGTCGATCACACTTCGACTTTGAAATTCTCTGCTTTATTGAAATTAGAGGTTTGTACGAGAAAGTTCCTTGATTGTTCCAAGTAGAAACGAGACGCAGATAAAGAATAATCGTGCTTAGAAGGGATTCCAGCGACAAATTAATTCATCTTCCTTAGGCTAACGGAAATTAATTAATAAAAATTCTTTGAGATATGTTTTTCTGCCATTAACGCACGAAGTTATAATAGAAGCTCCATTCTAAAAGATCAATAAAAACTTCTGTAGCTGATTTTCTTCCCTAACGTTCAACATCTTATTAATCAGTATCTTCTATCACATCCTAATCTTCTGAGCTACAAAAGATCACTATCACAAAGCGCAAGACCGAACATTTAGAAATTTTAAAAAAATGTCGCTAATTTGCCAAGTATCAATCTTTAAAAAAAAAAAATGTATATATATACAGCAATATAAAATCACAGCAAGAAATCCAACACAATACCTTTGTAGTTTCTCCTAACGATTCCTTTCTCTCACGCCTTCTTATCCGTCTATTCCGAGACATTCGATTTCTTAAAAAGAAATAGACATTCAGTCCAGTTTCCATTTTGAGACGATGACTCGTATAACCTGTCGATCTTTGCATCGAATCAGCCAGTTTACTGTGAACCATGTGCTTTAACGATCGATTCCCCCTTTCTCGCAGAGCGTGAAGCAGGCGACTGCTGCGAGGAACGAACAGCTCGCCGAGTTGCAGAATCTCTTCGACTATTTGGAGAAATACCGGAGCCTGCAGGGTTACGAGGGCGAGAAATCGGCCCGGTGAGTTTGCACGATTTTTCTCTATGTTACTACAAGATGTCCGGAAACGGGGTGGCAATTTACATGGGAAGCTCGTAAATCACCGTAGCCGGTAACGGGATTAAAATGAATTTTGAAGCAGGGAGACGAATGCCCCGCGATACACGAGCATTTTTAAGCTCGGTAATCGGATTCAACGCGTTTTATTAGCGCTCGCTGTTTGCTCGATCGCTGATCGACGGCCAACAGGCGCGGAACCATTTCAACGTCAAATCGTGCTCTGCGACTTTTTCCCCCTTTTCTCAATTTTTCGTTGTGTTTTTCTTTCTTTTTCTTTCTTTTTTATTTTGTAGTTTTACATATCGATAGCCTTCAGAGATTGAATCGCATGAAATTTCAACTATCTCGAACTTTATTGGATTGTTTAAGATTAAACGTTTCGTTGATTGTTTTGCCACTCAATTATCTTTTTGTATAATAACTTTTTTTTTTGTGTGTGTGTGTGTATACACAAATATATATATATAAGAAATAGCAAGGATATAAATGTCTATTTGAATCGTCTTAAAATTCGAATCCTACCAAGAATACAAAAGTTTCAAGAAATCTATCCAAATCGCCTTCGAATTACAATTCTTTCGAGAACATAAAAGTTTTAAAAAAATTTATCTAAATCAAATCTCACAGAGTACATCTCAGACTTGTACAAACTGTGGAACGAGCCTTCTCTATCTCTCTCTCTCAAAAAAAAAGGAATTTATCTTTACATTCTTTACCACTCACGCTGCTTTCTGTCATTGTCGACGTACATTACACGTGCGCGTGTGCATTAAGAACAGAAAGAGAGAGAGAGAGAGAGAGAGAGAGAGTG
>NIPQ01092399.1:0-10811 GCA_002806875.1 Lepidotrigona ventralis hoosana | reverse complement strand
ACAAAAGTGTTATTATTTGGACATCAAGATTGGAAGGCATACTTAAATATTCGTAAGTTATTTTTACTTTGTTACTTAGAATTAAATTTTCTACTTTCTAATATAACATTTTCTAATTGAGATTGTTAGAGTTGAGTGTTTGAATAACTTAATGATTAATTCTTACGCAATAAGATTGTTATATTATATATGAAAAGTACAACAAGTATGAATTCAACATATTAAAATAACAAAAAGATTTATATAAACATAAATCCTGACAATTGGTATCTTATGACTTTCATTTTAGTGCTAACAATAAGATTGTTATATTATATATGAAAAGTACAACAAGTATGAATTCAACATATTAAAATAACAAAAAGATTTATATAAACATAAATCCTGACAATTGGTATCTTATGACTTTCATTTTAGTGCTAAATGCAAATAATAATTGAGTGGATTTGGAAAACAAGCAGTCTTCTCTTAGCAATCTTTCTCTTATATTCTAGAGTGCTGAATTTACATTTGTTGTATTTTCTGTATATAACAGCATATTATATATTTGTGATATGTTTCAGACATAATGAAGCTGTTCAAGCTATGCAGTTTAATCCAGTATCACATCAACTTTTAAGTTGTTCTTTGTCAGACATAGCGTTTTGGTCTCCAGAACAAAAAGCAGTTGTAAAGCATAAGTCAAGAGGAAGAGTAAATTGTTGTGCTTGGACAAGCGATGGACAATATTTAGCAATTGGCTTAGCATCCGGCTATGTGTCGATTAGAAATAAAGTTTGTTCTTTTTATGTAATACAATTTAAATTAATTTACATAACGTAAAAACTTTGTATGTTGTGTATTGTTAATATAAAAGTACATTCGATATTATTCTATTATTTAAATATTATTTTATTATTTATTATTATTAATTATTGTATATGATTTTACACAAATTGTACTTAAACTTATTACACACTTATTATACACAAATTGTATTTAATATCCTAGAATGGAGAAGAACAAACACGAATTGAGAGACAAAATGGTGTACCTATTTGGAGCTTGTTATGGAATCGTCAATGGTAAAAAGAATTACTATTAATATTTTCTATAAAGAATTGGCAAATAATAAATTTTAGTAATAAGTTCTTATATTATCCATAGGGAAGATTCAACAGATGTTCTCTGTATTGCAGAATGGAATGGAACCCTATCATTCTATTCAATTTCAGGCAAACCATTTGGAAAAGATAGATCACTCANTGGAATCGTCAATGGTAAAAAGAATTACTATTAATATTTTCTATAAAGAATTGGCAAATAATAAATTTTAGTAATAAGTTCTTATATTATCCATAGGGAAGATTCAACAGATGTTCTCTGTATTGCAGAATGGAATGGAACCCTATCATTCTATTCAATTTCAGGCAAACCATTTGGAAAAGATAGATCACTCAATTTTATCCCTCTTAAAATGTGTAACTTTGCTAACGGTCAATATATTTTAGTTTCTGGAAGTAACAAACAGTGTATATTAATGACATATGATGGGATACAATTAATGAACATTGGTGGTACATTTTCTTCTTGGGTTTGGAGTTGTGCTGTACATCCAACTTCTACACATGTTGTATGAATTAAAAATTTTTTTTCTTTATTCAATTTTTAATTTTATAGTTCTTATCTTTTTAAATTTATAATTTTATAATTATTTTTATTTTACTATTTGTTCCAATGCTTGTAATAAGTTGTAAAATTATTTTCAAAGCTGTTTTGTGGTTTTTGTATAGGCATTAGGTTGTCAAGATGGTACAATAACATATTTACAGTTAGCTTGGGACGTTATACATGGATTATATGGAGATAGATATGCATATAGAGAAAATATGACTGATGTAATAATACAAAATTTAATTACTAATCAAAAAGTTCGCATTAAGTGTAAAGATTTGGTAAGTAAACAAAATAGTTTGATATTAAATATAATTTTAAATATAAATTCACTTTTTGATTTTTAAATTAAAAATATTGATAAAATACATTATAAAAATGTGTTATTCTATTTTTAGATACATCGTATTGCTGTATATAAAAACAGATTAGCAGTCCAATTATCAGAACGTGTAATAATTTATGAACCATTAAATTCTAATGATGGAATGCATTATCGTATATATGAAAAGTTAAATCAAGCATTAAATTGTAATTTACTTGTTGTTACTACGAATAATTTAATTTTGTGTACAGACAGACGATTACAAAGTCTATCATTTAATGGTACAATAGAAAGGGAATGGATACTTGATGGACTTGTAACTTATATAAAAGTTGTTGGTGGTCCAATTGGACAAGAGTGTCTTATTATAGGTTTGTATGATAAAATTTTTGTAGAATCAAATAAAATACTTTTGTAAGATATAACTAATTAAATAAATGAACATTCATAATAAAATATTAAAATTTAATAAAAGATAAATTAATTGTATGTATAATTAGTTTGTTAGTTTATAATTTTAATAAAATTATTAATTCATTGAAGATTATCTATTTCACAAAAACTAAGCTACTCATTAATAACAATTTGATTTTTTTTTTGTTAATACTAATATACATCGTATACCTGAAAATATGACTTTTTGTTAATTTTTGATAGTAAATAAGATATCTAATAATTCTTGTTTCTTGTTTTTATAGGTTTAAATACTAGTTACATAGTGAAAATATATTTAGACAATCCTTTCCCAGCATATTTAATAAAAATTGAGGGTTCAGTAAGATGTCTTGATATCAGTTCATTGAAAGAAAAACTTGCTGTTGTTAGTGATCATGGAGTCCTTCATGTATTTGATTTATATACAGAAGAAAAGCTCCAAGAATTTCAAAATGTAAATAGTGTGACATTTAATAATAGTTTTGAAGATATAATGTGTTTTTCTAGTGGAGAATATTTGACAATTAAAGTAGGCAATTTTACGGAATATAGACAAAAATTTTCCGGGCTTGTTATGGCTAACAATGGATCAAAAATATATTGTTTAAGCGGTTCTTCTATCATCACATTAGAGGTAAATTTTTATTTTGGAATATATGTTATATATGTTACAAGTAAGGAAATTTGTACAAAATATTATATTTTGAAAATAACAATATGTAAAACATAACATAATTTATGATATATATCTTAAAATGTAACATATAATAACATAAAATGTAACATATAATATATTAAAACTAAAATATTATTTGTATATAGGTACCCTTATCGTTATTTATGTACCAATATATTGATATTGGTTTATTTTCTAACGCTTATAACATAGCATGTCTTGGAGTAGCAGATTCTGACTGGTTTGCTCTGGGAACAGCTGCTTTAGAAAATTTGGAATTAAATATTGCATACTGTTCCTTTGCTAGAATAAAAAATTTAAAATACATAGAAGTTTTATCTGAAGTGGAAGAAAAACTTAAATCTGGAGAATGGGGAAGAGAAGCATGCATGGCTACTGCTGCAGCTGCTATGGGAAAATTAAAAGATGCTGCAAAACTTTTCCAAAAAGCTGGCTTACAGCAATATGCTTTAGCTATGTACTCTGATTTACGTATGTTTGATATTGCACAAGAATTTATTGTTAGTGGCAACAATCAGGTTAGTCAAGAAATTATTTAGTAATATTTATTTAATTCTGCATTATTTTTATACAAAGTGTTCTATGTAATTATCGTTATTAATCATTTTGTAATTTTATAAAAAATATGAATGACAAAAGAAGCATACATACAGGTAAAAATTTTATAAAAGATATTGTCACATTACATTATATTATAATAATAATTGATAATAAAGTTACACAGGGCACAACATATGTCAAAATGATACATTAAAATTGGAAATAATAAAAATAAAAATTTTATTTCAATAATATATATTCAGGATCGTACAATTTTACTTCGTAAACGAGCAGAATGGGCCAAAAGTCTTGGGGAACCTCGTGCTGCAGCAGAAATGTTTCTCTCAGCAGGAGATGTTGATCGCGCTATAAATATAATTGCTGAATATGGTTGGATTGACATGTTAATCAAAGTTGGCAGACAACTTGACAAGGCAGATAGAGATAATTTAACTATAATTGCAAAAAAATTGAAAAAATTGGGTGCAACTCATGGTGCAGCAGAAATTTTTAGTCGCTTAGGAGATGATCCCGATGTAGCAGATGTTTTAATAGAAGCTCAAGCTTGGCCAGAAGCATTTGAATTAGCTGAAAGGAATCCCAAATTGAAAGCGAGAATATATGGACCATATGCTAGATGGTTGGCAGAAACAGGTCATTTCTCTGAAGCACAAAAAGGTAAATGAAATTTTAGCAAAATTTACTTGTTTGAATAAAATTTAATTGCAATATGCAAAGACAGCTTAAAATATAAAAAAAATTATCATTTGTATATATTAAATTATGTAAAATAATGTAATTTTAAAAAAATTCATTCAGTTTTGTAGCATTTCAGATCGCTGGACAATCAGATGAATCTGTAATGGTTTTAATAATGTTGGCTAAAAATGCAGTTAGTGAGAAGAGATTTCGCGATGCTTCTTACTTTTATTGGCTTTTATCTCAAATTAGTTTAAATCTTAATAAAACCATGGATGAATTGAAAACAATGTTTTTTCAATATTACGAAAAGGCTGAAATTTATTATGCATATCACGAAATACATAAATACATAGTGAGTAATCATGTTACATACACTTTATAATGACTTTAAAAATTTTAAATAAATAATTAAAAAGACATTTGTTGATAATATGTCGCAATAAATTAACATGTTAAAAAAAACAATAAGAAGAATTATATTTTTTCTTTTTTTTTAGGAAGAACCGTTTACATCATTAATGCCAGAAGCTCTTTTCAATATTGCGCGATTTCTTTTAACTAAAACTGAAAATATTCAAGTAGAAGGAGTTTCAAAATTTACCATAATATATACATTACTAAAACAAGCCTCTTTTCTTGGTGCTAATAAATTAATTATGCAATTACTTGAAAAATTACGGAAAACAAAAATTCCGGCAAATCAACTTAGCCAGTTAGAAATTTCAAATTTAAATGCACGAGCTTCTTCTTATAGAGATCCTGAAGAACTTTTGCCACTTTGCTATAAATGTTCGACGTTTAATCCTTTATTGCCTTCAAACAATCAGGGGCAATGTGTACAGTGCGGACTAAAATTTCAATATTCTTTTGTAATGTTTGGTAGGTACTATGTTGAAAAAATTCTAATGAATTTTTATATTCATTAAAATAATCATATTCATTAAATTCAATGAATATGAATATTCATTAAAAAATTTCATTTTTTTTTTTTATAAATCTTGAACATACAAAATGTAATTTTTATATTTTAAGCATAATAACTATCTAAACCATTCTTTTTAAAACATATATTAAAAATAATATAATAAAATGTATTACACTATATTACTAATTTTATAATATTTATGGTAGATAAATTATAAAAAGATTGTAAAATATTTGCAAAAATTGCAGAAATTTTACCATTGGTCGAATTTGAACTAGAAGAAAATATTTCTGATGAGGAAGCAGAAAAATTAATAAATGAATCATTATCATCGTCTGATGATATTACAAACAACACAGATCAATTTTCTGTCACATCTGAAATTGATCTTTTTACAGCACGTTTAATGAAATACGAGGTATTGTTATATACACGTAACAGTAATTAATACATAATTTTATAAATTACGAATAAAAACTCAATAATATGATAATGTTGAATAACATTTTTAATATTTAATGATCTATTTAAATGCATGTTGTTATATAAATAAAATAGATTTAAATTTATTCATTTTAGGAAAAGTCTAGTTCTTCTACTATAATTGTAGGAAGAAATGTTCTAAAAAATATGGATCCATGTACAGTATTAATTGTTAATTGGCCAAAACCATTTAAAACAAAATATTTCAAAAATCTCTTACCTGATCTACAAATTACATGTTGTAAATCTTGTTTAAAGGTATTTATATCTGTTATTTATGATATATATTTATTATTTAGGTTTATATATTATTATTTATGATAATAAATATATATTTATATATTTATTTGTTATATGTGATAAATTTATTGCGAATATATATTTATTATTTATGATACATTTATTAATAATACACAATACGATACATTTATTAATTGCGAATAAATTTTGTTGTCAAGTAAAAATTAATAGTATTGTAAAACATATAGTTAGGAGAGATGTAATAATTTTTTTATCATTCTTTTTAGCTATTTCATTTGGATGACTATGAACTGGCTTTATTACGACATGGTTACTGTCCATTTTGCAGAACAGTGAATAAAATTTCAAATTAGTACTTTTTATTAATTTAAATTGTGTAATTACGATTTTTATGTTTACTGTGATAAATTATAAATGAAATTTAACTTAAGTTAATTGAATTTAGATAATCTATATTGGGGCCAGTGTAGACGAATGTCATTGATTTAATATCGTCAACATTGTACGAGTCGGCAATTTTGTATTTTGAATAGCAAGATCGTATTCTGCATAAAATTGCTTGTTGCAACATGCTATATAAATTGCATTTTGCGATGATTATAGCGATTTATTTGCACTAAACTTATATTCTACTCGCTTTTTCACTTGCATTTTAGTACATACTATTTTCTTTAATAATTTGACTCTAATAATTGCAATTCTCTTTTTTAATACATATTATCTTATCAGTTGATTATATTTAATTAAAATTACTTAGAAATTAAAATTAAGATGAAATTAATGATAAGATTATATAAATTATTTACTTTAATTTAAAGAGCTTTAAAATATAAAATATGATATTTAAACAATTTATTACATTTATTAATTAAAAATTATTTAATATATATTTTATCGTATGCCTTGTGAATCCAGTTATATAAACATCAATAGATAGTAAGTTGGTTTTCATTTACACGCTAATTGTTCTGATTTCTTAAGTACCGTTGAACGAAATCGTCAGAAGAATTGAGCGTTTCAACAGTTACAATTTGAAAGATGTTGCGCGTGGTGTACTTGACAGTTTTTCTTTTTACAAATATCATTAGTTGTCAGTTGGATGATGATAATATCACGGAAATTCAAAATTCGATATCTCGCGGCAGATGTAAGTAAACAGAAAAATGAATGAAATAGCTTTTAATGTATTGCACTTGGAAATAATGTGTTTTATAATATACAGTTGATATTTCAGAATAAATTATATATTTATTTCTGTTATATGGCTTAATATAAATACTCATGTCGTATAAAACTAACATTAAATTATGAAATTGATTTTTACACAGTTTTCCCGCTATTCAGTGTTATACGATTTGCGAACTCCCAGTGCCTTGCTAGCAACAATTTAAATGGTACCTGTTTTACTAGAAGAGAATGTCGTAATTACGGTGGGACACCTTCTGGTAGCTGTGCAAATGGACTTGGTACTTGCTGTGTTTGTAAGTAATTAAAAAACTTAAGTTGTTTCTTATAAAATTTAATAAATTCATTTAAAAACTAATGCTTATAGTTCAGAAAACGTGTGGTTCCACAACAAATGTAAATAATACATATTTTACAAATCCGGAATATCCAACAACTTACGAGGGACAAGGAGGATGCACAATAACAGTACAACGTTGCAATTCAAATATATGCCAAGTGAGCAATCAAGATATGTTTAAATACCTTTAAATTCATAATGTTCTTTTATAAAAGTTATTATTTGATTGAATTAAATATTGACTAAATATAAAACTACTAAGAAATAGGATTAACATTTTCTTATAAGAAGTTGTATAATTATTATTATTTATTGATAAGCTTATATCATTGGTTTTAGTTGCGCTTGGATTTCTTGGAATTTAGTCTTGCTTCACCAAACGCTAATGGAATTTGTGATTTTGATCATCTTTCAGTTTCTGGATCTGGAAGTACGATACCTCGAATTTGTGGGGAAAATGCAAATCAACATGGTAAATAAAATTATTAACAGTAATTAAATACAAATGTCAATTGCCTTCTACCAAATCATAAATTTAATATGCTTGATTTGAAAGAAGTCAATTGACATTTGTAAGAACATCTTGTCTAAAAAAATTAAACTTATAAATTATGAATAACAAAATAATTAATAATCAGAAAATGGAAATTATTCAAAGAATGGAGTTATTTAATAAATTTGTGTTTATATATGACGGTATTCTAGATTTATAAATTAATTATTAATGATACTTATAATATTTAGCACTAATCAATCCTTTTATTGATTTAAATTTTTCAGTATATATAGATTTCAATGGCGATACGCCTATTATGATATCAATTGATACTGATCCTGAATATGCTACGGATCGTCGTTGGAATATAAGAATTCAACAATTACCTTGTGATTCCACGTATAAAGGCATGTACATTACAAACTGCTTTTTTTAAGTAGATATTGTATTCCATAATTAATATTTGAAACTTAAAAATGTTTGTCTTTTGTATAAAAAAGTTACATTCGGTTTTTAATTTATAAACCTACAAATATTTTTGTCATTTTAAGATATAAATAATCAATTGTTAATTTAACAATTGTATTCAATTACATTGAATATTAAACCATTTCAAGTTAATAATTTTAAGCATTGAATTCTTTTCACAGCACCAAATGGATGTTTACAGTATCATGACAGTGTTTCGGGTACTGTAACAAGTTTTAATTATGGCACAACACAAAATCCAAGAGGTATCATGACTAACAAAATTTGTAAAAATTACATAGCAGTTAACTTATTTACTCGTTAATAATGTATTTATTTACATTATTACTATTTATATAATAATAATATATAATAAAATATTTGATTATTAACTATATTATTAATTCCAATAATTATTATTTTATATATTAATAATCCAATATTCTTTAGCACCAGTAATAGGTACACGGCAAATCGCAAATACAAATTATGGTGTATGTGTTAGAATGGCCCAAGGATATTGCGCTATTGAATGGTTTCAAACAAATTCAAATTCATTTACTGTTTCTGGAGATACTGGTGCATTCGATTTTGCCATAATAGGTAAAATGCATTATGATGATTACTTATTAATAATAATTACATCAACAACAGTAAGATAATTATAGTATTAGAAAACAAGGTAAAATACTTGAACATTTATAGAAATAGATAATTACATAATATATTCATAAAAATTTTCTTAATAAATATTAGAATACTTTTGGTCTATTAATTTTTTGTTTACGTTATGTTACATTGTTTCCATCATTTAAAGCAATAGAGTAATTATAATAAGTAATTGTTTTTGTAATTATGAAACTAATGAAACATATACTGTACATATAATTAAAGAAGCATACATTGTAACATAATTGAAATTAATTTGTTTTTATAAACAATCTTTTTTTAAATGAAAATAAATATTTCTATAGTATTGATTACTTTAATTACTTATCGATTGAATAGATCCTGCGGCTGCAGCACAACAAGGAGAAGATTGCAATAAAGACTATGTTATTATTCCAAATCCATTTGCAAATGGTGTCGTACTTAATACAGAACGATTTTGTGGTAATGGTTTTGTAACAAAAACATGTAAGTATATAATATTTAGTATCTTCCCGATTTTTGTTTACAAGAAAATTATGTATTTTTTATGTATTACTCTGTGTGTTTGCTGTAGTGAATCATATATGTACAAAATAAATGTACAAAATATACATGTGTACAATTATTTGTACAATGCGACATAAATTAATAACTTCTTTTTTTTTTTTTAGCTTTTTCCAANTGCGTAATGACATAAATTAATAACTTCTTTTTTTTTTTTTAGCTTTTTCCAAACCATTTGTACTATATGTTATCACAGATGGCGATGAAATAACAGAAATTGAAAATAAAGGATTTTCATTAACATATCGTCAGATACCTTGTGCACCTTAAATAAAAAAGTATGTTCTTGTTNATACCTTGTGCACCTTAAATAAAAAAGTATGTTCTTGTTTCATATGATATAAACATTTTACACATTATAGGACATAATAATCAATATTTAAGACATTTATTATTTCGTATAAAATTAGTATTTTTTTAAAAATGAAACAATGATTAATCATAGAAAAATTAATGTGAATTTATATAATTATTACATACGTTTATGTAATTATATAAATATTAATATTAATTATGAAGTTCTTCAGATTTTAACGATATCAAATTTATTCCCATTAATTTTTAAAACTACTTATGAATTTATATCTATTTTCAACTCAAGAATAAAAAAAAAATTAATTATATAAATATTAATATTAATTATGAAGTTCTTCAGATTTTAACGATATCAAATTTATTCCCATTAATTTTTAAAACTACTTATGAATTTATATCTATTTTCAACTCAAGAATAAAAAAAAAATTTAACAATTGGTAACGTTTTTATAATATAAATCGTTTAAAATATAATTGTATAAATTATTCTATTTCTAAATTTAGTATATTTTATCATAAAAATTTATATACAGCAGAAAAATATATATAATTTTATTTTAATAAAATATTTAATTTCTTTTAAGCATTTCAATGATATTTTATTGCACCAAATTTTGGCATTGTTAAATCAATATTTTCATTTTTTGTTTGAGCTTCTTTTGAAAATAAAATACTTAGATATGTCTTAAAACTAATTCGAAAACTTTACTATAATAAAAGTAAATTAGTTTTATGAATTTGACTTGAAGATTTTCTTTATTTGCTGTTCTT
>NIPQ01092398.1:0-38950 GCA_002806875.1 Lepidotrigona ventralis hoosana | reverse complement strand
ACCCTCTATGATCGCATCTGTACCTGATACCGAGTAAGCAAAAAATACTTTTTCTTTCGCTATGCTCTCACAAGTACACTTGTACTTGCTCGCATGTGTGATGCTACACGTCATCTAATTGGTTGATCATAAATACCGATACAGATGGTCGTTGGAAAGTTTAGGTTACCAGGATTGCAACTAGTACGAGTAATTTATAATACACCGAAAATTACGGTGGAAATAGTTTTCGTACGATGAGTAATCCCCCGTTGAGTAAAGAGCTGAAACGTAAAAGGCAACGATATTGACATCATCCTCTCGGTTTTAAAATATGCTCCGACCGCCTCGGGGCGGGAGGTGGCATGATGTCATCCTTGGAATCTGCACACGGGCAAATATAAATTTATACGCGTCTCGCTGCACAAACTTGTCTGAACAGTTGTGCAAGTGAAACAACGTTGGATCTGACGTCTGTACAATGCTCGAATATACAACGACGACAGAACAACGCGCGTCGGCGAGAGAGCAAGGAAATGAAAATAAATCGGGTTTTCAGCCAATCCCAGTGACCAAAGCGTTAACTCATTGGCGCAGAACAACGCAGTCAGACTCGTGGTGTATTTTCGAGAATAATATGCATTAACGTGTGTTGTATCGCGATTGATTTCGAATAATAATTATTCTATATAATAACGAAACAGTTTTTTCCAAAGACAGAAAAATCGTTTTAGAAGTATATGTTCCGAAGATTCTGATAATGAGAAATCAATAAGAACAAATGAAAGTGACGAAAATAACGCTAATGATTGGGAATTGGGTTTTCAAAGACAATAATCGAACCTAACCTAAACCCTTAGATAATCCCACTGTAACATAGATTTATTCGATCGAATATTGACGGATGATTATTGCTGTTGAAACAAATAGATATGCAGGTGCTAAATAGCGAAAATTACAAAAAGAGGAGTGAAACTACTTTGTTTGGTAGCTTTACATATTCCAGAATGTTTCAAAAAGTATCACACTGAAATAAACTATTGATCCATAAATTTTTTTTTCCTGGAAAATTTATTATTAATAATTCTCTCTACGTACCACCATATCATCTATCAGGTTTTCAATGTTTTTTTGTATCATTTCTACGCTGCATTGCCCAAGTGCATTTTGTCCACCAAATATACATAATGACTGCCGCGCGAATAGGTTAAACGATCGAAAGCGTGCGGGGGCGCAGTTTGGCGAAAGCTGCGAGAGAGCGCAGCACTGTCACGGTTGTTGGGCGCGATGCCGCCACGAACCGTCACAGTGCAAAGGCTGACAAGAAGGTGGAGCAAGGGGAAGCCCATAAACGCAGGCGTGGTGCCGAGGATTTACGATCGATTTCGCTCGTCGCGTATACCCCGAGCTTCGTGTTTCCCGGAGAGGCGAGGTTCAGTCGGTGTCGTGCCTGGGCATCGGTCGACAGCCTTGTGCACTTTTCTTTCCTTCTCTCTTCCTCTCGCGAGTGTCCCCGTAGCGGTGGCCGTGAGTGAGTGACAACACCGGGTTTCGAGCTCGACCGACGAAGTCCAGGGCAAAGAACTTGCATGCCAGGAGTATTCGCGGCAGCCTCTCGTCATTGTTCCCGAGCCACGGCCACGGGAAGCTGACGGATTCTCATCTGTCAGGTACGTTTCTCTTAGCTTTCGCGTTTGTTCGCGTCGACGAACAAAGAGGAGGTGGCGGATGAAACAGCCTCCTCCGCGTTCGTCGTTTGGTAAAGCATGGCGGGGAGAATCGATCCCGGCTTGCGATTACTCCTCTTCGTGCTCTTAACTGTTTCTAATTACTTTTTCGACCCCGTGGGAGAGATCACTTTTACCGCGCGACCTCTTTTTTTTTTTTTATTCAATTCGATGATCGTACATGTGCTGCGATCGATTATAGGCTCTTTAAAAGAGTCTATTAACCTCTTGCGCTGGAAGCAACCATCGTTCGCGGACCATAACGAGTGACTAAACGAATGTATACAATAATTCGTTGCTTTCTTTTTGAACTCGTCGCTATGATATCACTGGATAGAGATTATTACTAGAAAGTAATGAATTTATTGTTTTGCCTGAGTTATGTTTAAATATACTTAAAACTGAGAATATATTGCAATTTTGAAACAATTTTCGACGTGCGTGGCACGTCATTCCAGTGCAAGAGGTTAACTTGGTTCGCGGACCATAACGAGTGACCAAACCTTATACAATAATTCATCGCTTTCTTTTTGAACTCGTCGGTATGATATCACTGGATAGAGATTATTACTAGAAAGTAATAAATTTGTTATTTGTTTTGCCTGGGTTATATTTAGAATATACTTCGGAGAAAATATAGCAATTTTGGGAGAGAAAATTCTCGATCTGTGTGGCACGCCATGCCAGCGCAAGAGGTTAACCGATCAACGTAATGAAACGGGGACAAAGGTGGAGTTGAGGGAAACACGGTGGTTACCGAGGGTGAAAATGCAAAAGAGACCGAGTACTCTCCGGCTAGTTACCATGGCGACGAGCCATCTTGACACACTACGGCCCCCCTTTTCTTTCAAACCTTCGGATTTTCCTTTTGTTATGCCGGGCTACGTCCACTCTAGAGCAGATAACGTTCTCGCGTTAACCTAGTATTTTACTTCGAACGTTCGTCTTCGCTTCAAACTTCTAACAGTTACTTTTTTCTTTTATTTTTCTATACGTACAATTGTCGAAAGATTAATTGTCGGGCAACTTTCTAAAGCTTCGTTCAACGAATGGAACATAGCCAGTTGAAACGTTCTCGTGAATAGTCGTTATCGTCGACTGAAGTACGGTCGAATGTTTCGCTCTCTCAGATAATCACTGTTATCTCTCTCTAGTTGGCTGCCGTTTGTTTCTTCCTGATGTAGTTCGAGCAGGACCGGTTTATTCCCCCAGATTTTATCAATGAACGAAATCGGCAAAGAAAGCGTCGGACGTACGTAATGTAAATTAAAAATCTCGCAGTTGATCCCGATTTGCCTTCGAGAAGTCGAAGGAAAACAGTCGAACGTTTGTCCGTCGACTTCCACTAGTCATAGTCATGTGTAATTAGCACGTGGAATACTTATCATTGAAGAACATGCCTCCTTTTCACGGGTTACGTAACANAGAAAAGAAAGCAAAAAACGAGCAAATCTCTAAAGGACATATTTTTTCAAGTTTATATAGGTAATAATGAATGATATTATCAGATGATAATAGATGATAATATCTTCTTTCTAAAAAGATAATATTTCATACCAGTGACATTTCATTTTTATTTCATGTCTGTTAAACTTCCAACCTGGAGGATTGAAGTCAAAAATTCAATTTCTCCAAGATGGCGATTTACTTTCTCTCGACTAAAATTGAAACCACGATATTTTAAGGTTATCTAAGGATCGAACAGTATTCTCACGATGTGTCCGTTTGTTTTTTACAGCGAAGGTAGGGAAATGGTACGCGTGTCGTTGTTAGGTCCACAACCTTCACCGACAACGCCCGGCGTATTTCAGGTGCAGCCTATCGCGATATCGAGGACTCATCCGATCGACATGGACACCGTTCCGGCCGAACTCCTCACCACGCACACGGAACACACAGCTCCTGCCTATCACACGCAAATCAGGTAAGAAGCTTCTTCTTTTCTTTTACGTGTACAAATTATCCATCGCCCTCACTTTATTCGATCACTTCGATTAACACTAGAACTACCATAACCTAACCTATTTTTTTTTTTACGTGGAGGAAATCTGTATAGGATACCTGAGTCTTTTAAGGGAAGACCCAGGTAGTGTCGGATTTTTTATACACACAGAGTTCTGTTGTCCTAAAGGACAATGTCTTTTTTTCTTTTTTTTCACCCGAACAAGGGCTCGAAGGGCCTGGACCCTCAGATTACGGGTCTGATCCCCACTATACCGACTGAGCTATCCCCACTTACCATAACCTAACCTAGTCAAAACGACTGGTTTTACAATTTTATTTTAAAATTTCTATTTCAGGTTACATTTACTTGCCCTCGCAATGATGTAATGAGTTTTGCAGTGATAACTAAAGAAATAATATAATGAATTTTATTTTATTTATATATTTATATTATAATAATATAATTTACTTTGACGACCCCCTGAGTTCTTCAGAAATGTTTCGACATCCCATGTGAAACTGTATAGTATTTTCAGTCGACAATTGTAAAAATTCAAACGCGTGTAAAGACATTGGAAATATTTCTTTACACTGCCAAGTCTGTCGAGCCTTTAAAACTTGCTGTACAATTTTTTTTTTTTTTNAAGAAAGAAATTTCGGCAAAAATGGGTTAAAGAGATATTTATTATTGTGAGAAAGTCATGAGACACGTGAATTCTATAAAACTGAGATAACAATCAGCCGCCGGCGATATATTTTATAATCCTGTCAAATTTCCCGCTGTCGAGCGTCAGTATGCTTCAGACTGTAATCTCACTCTCCCGACAGCAAGGTGTTAATACATTATACATTATAGAATATATTATATAATTAAACGACAAATAATTAAACTTTACACAAACTTCATGACACTTTTGTAAACCCATATATATTAATATTCAATTATTCGATTATTGAATCGGCAGCCAACAATTACTGAAAAGACATGGGCTCGTGTTGAACGCCCCCCTTATTTCTCCCGCCATCCTCCTTCTTTCGTTTTCCGTCCATTTGGCGCGAATGGTGTCCTCGGCCATTCTCTGTTACGTACGTGGGTTTTGTTTTGTTTTTCGTGGACTCGACGACCGACCACTGTCCAACTGGTGCGGTCTCGACCGATTGTTTAGAGTTTAGAGAGACCGAACCACCGTCGCCGCCGCTTTCCTATTCTTTCCTTCTGTCTGTGTTTCTGGTCGTCTCGTAGTCTTGCCATTCGTGCCGAGGGTGGCAGTTTGCACGACCGGGGAAGATTCACCGACAGGGGACCAGGCGTTCGTGTGAATACCGAGCGGCGTGTGCGGTGCGTGCGCATTGTTCCAAACGGGAACGCGCTGGACCGCCCGCTATTCCGACGATAAGTCTGCCGTTCAAGTGGACTCGGGTTTTCCAGGGTTTCCCTTGAAACCTGCGGTACCATCACCTGTTTCAGCATGGATGGATTAAATGCTTCCTGCTGTTGCTTGGATTTGTTTATCGCCAACGGCTGGATTTTAGAAATTTCTCAACATCGTGATTATCTTATGAACGATCGGAATGATCGGTTGGGAACTTTGAAGATTTGAACGTAGGAAGTGTGTTCTTACAAACTTTTTTCCGTTTTTTCTTTGCACTTTTACTTCACCAACTGTATATTTTATTTCATAAACCGCAAGTTTAATATCTCAATTGTTTGTGATTTTCTAGCGTTGATAAGATTTTCTACATATTTTTGCAAAAGAACACATAGTGTTATTAATTGAAAGTAAGACCTTTTCCATGGTAAATGCTTTCAATGTAAGTTTAATATCTCGATCGTTTGTGATCCTTCAGTATAGACAAGATTTTTTAAAAATTCTGAAAAGATAAATTAGATACTTTTCAAAAATAAATTCTACGTTTTTTCTCTCTGAGAGAACTTTTGAGAGAGAAAGAAGATGTAGTATTATTAATCGAAGGTAAAACCTCTTCCATGATGAATGCCCAAATGCTTTAGTGACACGGTGTATAACATGCAGAAACCTACTTAAAATATAAAACTGAGCCACCTACAATTTCATCAGATAAAAAAAAAAAAAATAGAAAAAACAAGAAAACGAAGAACAAAAAGCAAAAGAGAAGAGAAATGAAAATTCCGTGACCATCGTTCTCGTGTGACTACGTATAATTCGATACGTTTCGAGGGCACGAATCGATGAGATTCGACCAGAAAGAAGGAAGCGGTTTCGAGGTCTCGTAATTTCTTAAAGAGGGGCTTTGCCCTGCCCGAAACTTGGCCGAAATTTCATTCCTTCACCTGTCGTGAATCCTTGGCGATGCGTCACTTCCGGCCGTACGAACGTACTTAAGGCTCGAAAGGGTCGAAGAAACGGCGAGTGCGAAGGGAGAGAAAAAAAGAAAGAAAGAAAGAAAAAAGAAAAAGATGGAGGGGGGAAGACACCGAAAGATGGTTCCGGTGCGGTGCTCCGTGTGGGACTCTCTCACGCGGCAGATCCTCACCTTTCTTTCGCTTGAACGCAAGGCCTTTATCTGGCCGCGAAAATCTGGCGGAGCGAGCTATCGACGCCAGGCCACTGGCGATAATTAGTAGCCAGACGTTGTTGCTTCGCGGGGACAGGAAACGATCCCGAGCTGATGTACCTTCGCCTGTGTGTCGCCTCTTAAGCGATCCCGTAACCGTCAGGTTTCTTTTCGCGATTAATTAGTCTTCACCGTTAGATTTCGTTGGATGCGATTTGCGAGATTGTTGCAAGTTTTGACGTATTATACATCCCGTGTACACGTCCGTGTATTTTCATACATATATATATTTTCGTGAATAAAGTAATTAAAGAATTGAATTCAGCTCAATGAAAAATTCGTATCGTTCACTAAATATTCTACGCAGGATGGTCCAATGAGAATTAGCATTTGAATATCTCGGCTGTTTTTGGAAATGTGAAGAAGCTTTGTCGACAAAAATCGTTCAATATAGAAGCTATACCGTGGCATTAATAATTTCCTTGTAGGTTTCGGAGATTACCAAATTTTGAAACTGAATCATTATTTTTTTCGTCCATTAGTCGATGTAGCTTGACATTTTCAATATTAATTGACGTGCGTCGAAAAACTGTTAGTTTAGAAGACATTTTGATTTTGACTGTATAAAATCTATACGGTATTATCGCGTTCATAAAGTTCTTGTCTTTTATGCGAAATTCAACTAACAATATCTATCAAACGAATAATTTTTTAATATTTGTAAGTCAATACTCTTTTTTCATAGATAATGATGTCGATGTTTTTACAGATAACAGATCACTTGTATTGTGCACTTTTATAGGTAATGCATTTTTTTTTTATAAATAATTGCATTGGTTAATAGATAAAAAAATAATTTCATTTAAAGAAGTAGAAATGATCATGAAATTTCCAAAATTTTGTCAACTTTTGTTAACAAAATTTTTAATATCTTCGAAAAAAACAAAAATATTCAAATACTAATTGGACCACCCTGTATATTTTTGATTGCTGTATTGGCAAGAATTGGCAAATTCTTTACTTTATTATTATTTATTTTGCAATTTCACGTCGAGTAAGATAATCGAGTACAATTTGTACAATTTATTTAACGAAACTTTTCCCTTTTTTACTATGCTTGTTGATGCTAGTAAATTGTAGCTTGTGATTCTTCCACCGATAATATCAGTTTAATTTTACAAAAATCGATGAAAATAATCAGATTCATCGAGATAATGATGGATTTCTCTCTGGAGATCTTTCTTTCTTTCTTTTTTTTTGAATTGTTCAATACACGTTTTTATCTTAAAAAGAATAAATTCGGTTTCAATTTGAATATTACACTCGGCCATCCCGCGAGGTGCTACGAAACGTTTAATATGATCATTTGATGAATGAGGGATGAAGTGTATCGAATCGATTCACAGCGTAATACATGCATTATGGATAACGTGATACTGCGTCAAATTGAAATCACGTAATCCATCATAAATTGCGTGCACGAGGATACTTGGAAAAATTTGAAAATTCCTCTACTCTTGAGATATTACTGCAATATATTCAGATATCAGTCATAAAATAACGTGAGACTATCTGCTTGATAAATATTTCGCAACTTTCTAAAATCGCTGCTTCAGAGAAAATTAAATCGTTTCAAAGAGAATCTTCCAAATGAACAGCGAATATTCCACGGGTTAATTTTTAATTTTATCAAAAACAAATTTATTATTCAAACTTGCTGGAACTTCTATCTTGGGAAAGAAAACAGAATGTACACAGATCCAAAAAAAATATTTGAATATTTACTATTAAAAAATTTTTATATTCATATTTTGTACACGTTGCAAGAAAAATTTTGGAACTTAATTCAGAGACACTCTGAGAGTATTTACAAGATAATTATTATACACATATATCTTCAATGTACGAGTGTTAATTATCAGCTTTATTGAACATCGAGGTTTATTAATATAATGGACAATTAATTATTTAAATATTCTTTAAATTTCTGTAAAATACATACTTTCAACATCTATCAACTGTAATGGATAACTGATTAATTAATAAATGTAATTAATATAATGAACAATTAACTATCTTATAATTTTCTATAATACATTGCCAGACTTGCTTCAAACTTCGCCATTACAATCACCATAATCGATAATCGAGTCTGGCGTAACAGTGCTAATGAAACTTCAAAATGTTTCATAATACAACGCACGTACATAATTAACTAATGCGTTTTGCGAATGTTTGTCGAGCCAGTGTAGACGAAGACACAGAGGCAGAAAGCGCATTCGTACTTCAAACTTCCCCTTAAACTGCTGCTTTATTTCTGTATCGAAAATCCATCTCGGCGACGAGAAATAAAAATGTGCCAGATACTCGATACTCGCTGATAGTTTGCGCACTGTGCTTTCGTATTTGCGCATACACACATACGAGCCATCGAGTTAGTTCTGCTCTTTACCAACGTATACAACGCGAAGAGACGTGACTCGAAGGGACACAGGACATTTATGATTCATGGTGTGCACCATACCCGGTATCGTAAGTGCTTCAAGTTCCATTCAACGTTACCTAACTATGTTTGCCTAACCCCTTGCAATACAAACACTCGTTACACTTAAACGACACATGGCAAGGGGATGTCCCTGCGAAACACGTGACCCTTCGACACACATTGCTCTCCACCGTCCTCTACCTTCGATTCTCGTCGCTGTTGTTTAACTATTCCTTTGTTTCAGCCTGGCCAAAGTGCCTGGCAAATCACAAGTATCGTCCCTTCTCGATGACACTCGATTCGTGATCGATTGTAATAATTTTCTACTTCTAGTTGGATGACACACGAACGAGCATATAAGTAGCACGAAGGAAGTGACAAATTTTGTAGCGATGTTAACCATTTGCGTTCGATTCTATCCCTTCTGAAAGGACGTCGTACTTATATCTAGCTAACAGCTCGGACTTCCCCTTTTTATAATTTGCTGATAATTATAATGAACGTATATACTTGGTGTTGTATAATATCTGAACAAACGGCTAGATCGAAAGCTATAAATTAACGACGTAAGAAGAATAGAAAAATTTCAGAAGAAGAAATTTCCGAAGACAGTCAATTGACACATTGTCAGTAGTTCGCATAATTCGGAATGATTCACATAAACTAACTTTTTATTGCTTCTTACGAAAAATTTCAAAAATGGTGGGAGATATTATCTTTGCAGGGATTGAAACTATGTCTCATTAACTCTTGTATATTATACTTGTTCTAGCAAACCTGCAATACATGTTCATGATTAAATTTAAATTTAAACGATATCGCATATTAGAAAGATATAATCTACAAAATTTCGTATTAAATACCATTTGAATGATTATTTCCAATGCTATGTCATTTTATATACAAAGTGATGCTTAGATATACAAAAAAAGTTTGTATTCGAGGGGAAAGGGTTAAAAAATCGAATAAAAATCGAAGCGATGTCTCTATTCTAGAATTTGCAATTATTACAATGTTCTATAATTTTCATATAAGTTTTCGTTTCTCATGCTTTCAAATTGTGTTCTTCTTCGTTTTTTCGATTGTCGAGTATTTTTTTCTGGATTCAATCGGAATTTAAAAATTTTAATTCCTACTAGTTGCCCGATTTTAAATCGGTTTTCTGATTTTTAGTCATCTTCTAATTAAATTCCTGCAGAATCGCGGGATCACGCAAAATTAAGAACCGGTTTTCGTCAGGCGATTGACTACGAAAATTCATTCTCTAAATTGCCTAGTTTTTCAATTTGCGTCTCGCATATTTATGGTTGACATCATGCGCGTATCGTAAAAGTAACTCGTTTTCGCAGTTATAAATTACAAACCCGTGTATCAAAGTCTCTGGATTCCCAAGAACCAACTTGTCGAACCGCGATATTTACTCGCGAGAAAACATCCGCGTAACTTCCTCCTCGATCGTTCGGGGTATTAACATAATCTCGCGTAAAACACCAAAGTAATCAACGAAATTACAAGCTTGCCAGCGTTCTGTAGCCCCTAATCATAGGCATGCCACCAACGAACGACGCGCCGAGTCGTTTTACAGTGTACCATTTAATATGAACTCGTACTGCGCGTCATATGTTACACAGAGATTATAGTATTTAGATAGACCGATCGAGTATTAATTTGTACAATGGTCGGTGTAGCTCGTCGGCGGTAGCCACACGCGTGTACGTGTACGTAAAATAATCATAATCCAAGTTTATGATCGTTCACGTATTGATTGAGGTAGAACACGGTGGTTCTTATCTGTAAATCAACGCTAATAATTTCGTCGGTCAAATATTTGCACAGTTCTCGTAACCTTTCCACGAAACGTCCATGCACACCCTTGTTAATGCAAGTTTTAGTATATTTAACGTGTGTATCGTGTATCGTGACTTTAATGAAAAATTTCATTTTTAGAATTGTAGAATAAAGGAAGTTCTTAGATTTTCCCTCAATTTTGAATTTTCCAATTTTCTTCAATCTTCTTTAGTCAAATTTCTACCATCAGATTTTAATTTGAAGTCGCTCGTTTGACGTGTTAGATTATAAAAGATCGTAATATTAATCTTGTCAATTTCAGTGTAACAAAATTATCTTCTCTATCTCCAGATCCACGATGTGATTTCACTATGAAATTTTTCCATTCTTTCTTTTCCTTTCAATCTTTCGTATTATTTTAAATTATGGGATTAAAAAACGCGTCCAATATCGTAAACTTTCCATTTTTCGACAATTTTGATATTTTGCAACCCTCACTTTGGAAGATTACTTTTAATAATAATGGTTTAAATTAACTGTCACTGTTTCGCATGAAACTAGCCAGGTGTTCGAGTCCTTACGGGCGAGAGCGTAGGAAAAACTCGCTCGAGTAATAAGTATGTATGGTTACCCTGCTCTCCCGATTGATTGATCCGATACTTCTTGCCCGTGTTTTCTCCCAACGGACGAACCCGAGTTCGCCTGTCCGCGGGTTACCCTCAGAAATTTATACATATTCAAACGTTGACGTAACGAGAAGCACAGGAGAAATGCATGGGCGACTGAACGATCGGAGATCGATAAAACGATGCACTCTGGCGAGCGATGTTCGACGAAGAGTATGATTCGTATCATATTTTCGAAGAATATTCCTACGAGGATTGTTGGCGATGGGAGAAAATTATAATGCTCGTAGATAAGTACTTGTTCGATTTAATTGGATTCATGTAAATTNTCTTCTCTATATTTATATTTTTATATATATATATATATATATATATATATATATATATATATATATAACCATAGAGTTACCATGTTGATTGGATTCATGTTAATTCATATTTTTATAATAGAGATATTACATTTTTCAAAAGTTTGACGATATTAATTTTAATATTATAAGTGCCTTGTATGATGAATGACTAGCATTGCGTGTTAACAAAATTACCCCGGGCAGTTTTATTTGCATAAATGTCAATATACAGATGCAAATAATCATTTTCCCGGTAAGGTACTAATAAAGAACTTCGATCATCTTTTCTCTTTAAACACATTGTCTTCGAATCCTTAAAATAACGTTTTTGCAACGTTATGATTTTCTCATTTTTATTTTTCGATAATTGTAACATAATTTTACAATATGAATTATTATATTCGTTTTTAATTTTTCTATAGGGATATTTTAAACATTTCTCGAGACGAATAACTGAATGAAAGAACGAATTTTAGTCGAAATAAAAACACGTTCATAAGCTTAAGAAAAAAAGTATAATAATTAATTTATTTTGAAATAAATTATAATTAATAATTTATTTTGATTGAGAGATGTTGTTTGAATTTTTGGTTTTTTTTTTTTGAATTAAAATTCTTCCGGGAATGTTCTAACGTTCAGCTAATAGAAAATTAACTGTTACAATCGACGAACAGTGCACCCGACGAATAACAAGCACTGTTTCTCACCAAATACGTGGGCCCCCTCTTCTTTTAAGTCCCCGAAAGGGATCGACTATTCAAACAGGCTGTTTACAATTAACTCAATTAATCAACACCAACAAAAAGCACTCGAACTACCGGTCTGCTTGTCCTTTCAAAAGCGTTCAATCGAACCAAGTCGAACTTCAAAGAGGTACGTGTATTCATGGGTTTCTTTAAAAATTTTTCACACTCCGCTTCTTGTTGGATGTTGATCTCTGGTCTCAATTTTGTTTAGAGAGTAATCTGCACCGAAAATCACCAAGTCGAATTGTTACTTTCTTCCAGCTTTTCCCTTTTTCTTTCAAATAAAACTACGCATCCACACAATATCAGATTTTAATATTTTAATTTTTCATGATGATTTTTATAAACACAGGATATTAAGATAAACTATAGTACTAATCGTAAATTTTGTACAGTCGATTATAGTCAAAAATTATGAATGAGATGCATTTCAATTTTTGGAACTTCCATTATGAGAAACTTCCATTTCTGATTGAAATTTAGGAACGGCTTCGTGTAAGAAAAATTGAAAACTCGAAGAGACTGATTTGGAAACTGAACAAATTCTTGACGAAACAATACGATCCCTTTTGATTTTTAAGATCAGCCACGTTCCTTCACATCCACTCGCATGAATAGAATAACAAAATCTATAGTTTGCCGAGTAAAACAACGAACCAGGGTGATAATTAAATAAAATAAGGGTAAAAACCAGAAACGACATTCGAATTAGAAGCCTCTACGGACGTAAAACTGCTGTCTCCGTGAAACACGAATTTATGCGTCTAAGCGAAATATAAAAACCTAGGATCATTCTCTGTGGAAAAATATTCCAATAACAATTTATCTCAAAATAGTAAATTCAAACATTCTCTGCCCGATTCAAACCGTTCAAGCTTATAACGCGAACACGGAGAAAAAAAATTCCATAAAATCGGACGTGCATATCGATGCTAATTCCGGTGATACGATCGCTCCTTTCAACTCCAAAATACGAACGCAGTGGCACTCCTTTTTGTTGGCGGGTCCACGCGGACGAACACACGGGCCCGTAAACGGACGAGACGAGTACGCGGTATAAATTTCACCCGGCCGTCGGACGGATGGGAAGAGTCGAACACGAAGGAATAATTCATCGGCACTCGCGTGTTTCGCCCCGTGTCTCCCTTTCCCAGCCTGTTTGCCCATTATTTATTCGAAAATTCGACGTGCAAGCTGGACGAGGAACGAAGAGGGAACACAGCATAGCAGAAGAAGATGAAGAATGAATAGAATAAGTCGCAGGAAGAGGGAGACCAACGTTGAACCAGGACACGTCGGTGACTCACGTAAAGAACAGGATGAAAAACGTCTGGCCTCGGGGTTTCAGAGGAAGTGACGTGGCTTCTCTCGTGTCGTCTAAACTGTTTCTCCTGTTGTCTTCTTTCGTTCGTTCGTTCGTTCGTTCGTTCATTCGTCTGGCTTCGCCTTCATTGTCCCTCGTGTTCGCCTTTCGCGAACTATTCATGCCCTCTGCTCATGGCCACGCGAACGCAACCGAGACAATAAAGAGGACGAACAACCATGACCCCTGACCCCGTAGGCCTGTCCACGGTGTCTCTCCCGCCAGAGACCAGGCTATCGTCTCTATGTTTAATTTTCCAGCTGTTTATCTTCTTCCATTGCGTGGCCGCCAATTTACCTGTCCCTCTTCTCCTCCCCTCCCCTATAAGGTAGAGATCCCCTAATAAGGAGACAATGCGTTCTTTTCTTCGTGGCGGCCACTTCCTGAGCCGCGTAATGAGCCAGCGATGAATGGCGCGTGAATTCTCTGAACGTACGTACTCTGCTACCTGAACAAATCGAGACGAGAGAGAAAAAGATGACTCCGCCGTATGCTCGCCGTGTGCGAGCCTTTCTTTCGTTTGATGAGTTCGATGCTCGGCACGAGTTTTTTGTCGTACGCGATGTGCACGAGACGAGCGTGTTGGGGGACAACGCGTTTGCCGTTGTTATTTGGCGGAAACATTTTTACTTTAACAAATAAGATATATTAAGATATATACGATATTAAATTTTTCAATAAAACAACCAAAATGATCAAAATCTAATATATCATCAATCAATAATTACGTCTTTTTCTAATATATCATTCAATAATCACATATTTTTCATTAAAAATTTCACAAGCAGTACAAGTTAATTTTCATTTCAACTCTCACAAAGGTATGTGACTTTACAACATGTCAACTCATACTACCGACAATTTCAAACTGAATCATTTTATCCTGCGAGAAGTGTACATTTATACGCATGCAAACACTTTTGTTGCAATACGTATGTAATCTCTGTTGAAAATATATTCACGTTTGTATGAACGTTCACATAATAGATGTAACAGAAGTTCTACTGCATTGACATTTGATAATCGATGTATTCTAGTATTTTATCAGATTTGAATCATGAACCTATCTTTCGTCGAATTATAAAATTCTGAGTTTAAACAAAGCGTTTCAAAAATTAATCGGCAGAATTTCGACAAGGCGATGTTAGATTTAAATTTGAAGTATCAACGAAATGCTAGCAACTCATGTTCCATTCATCATTTCTCTCGATTCTCGGGTAGAACTTTATTTTACAACGTGTTGTAAACGGTTTTCCAAACACGATCATAAACAAACAGAATTTTTTGAAATATTATTTTCAACGAATAAGCTTATATACATAATTTTCAAAAAATCTTCACAAGCAACTTTTTTCTTTACGTCTGACAATTTTTCAGCTAAGCTACCTAATAATCGACGAATCGAACGTTTCAAAAAGTTCATTCTAAAATCGAAAAGTTTCTCTCTGAAAGCGGAACTCGATGCATCTTTTCTATCCGTATTTACTCGAAAAATTCTTTTTTTTTTCTCTCCCCCTCCTGCCATCCTATCCGTGAAATAACCTGTACAGCCAACACGAGCCTTCGAATATTTCGTTTTCTACCTTTTGTTTCACCCTCGAACTACACTATATCGCTCTTTACACTACATTCGACGTTTCCTCTCAACTGCCATTCTCAATTTGTTACCAACCCACTTCCTTTCTTCTTTCTATCACGCTTCATTTCTCGTTTCACTCGCTTTCTAAGCTGACATCTGAAGTATCCTCTGCGCGCGAGAACCTGCCAACTACGGAGAGAACTATTATTCCCTACATATCACGCCAGCGTCCGTGCCTCGTTCCACGGTTCTCTCTTTTATATATTTTTCACAATCTTCGAAATCGTTCCGCGAGACGTAACGTAACGTAACGTTCGAGGATCGAAAAAAACACGTGAACACGTTCGGGTTTCGAATATTCAGGAGACACACAACTGCTGCAATTACGCAGTTTGTCTTATCTCTGACGAATTGGTTAACCACAGACAGTGATCACCTAATTTGAACAGTGTATTTTGCACACACAGCTTTCCTTTAGCCACCTTAATCTCGCGTTTCCTTCTCCTATTCTACTTGTCTACTCAAGAAACAACCCTAATCTTCTAACTAGGCTAAACTTTCCTAATTCCTGCTTCTACAGAGAGAGGCTCTACAGCGGAGACTCAACCTGCTACGTGCAACCTACAAGATCGTGGTTTTCTTTCGGGGGTAAGCAGCTGTAAGAGCGACGAATAAACGTGAACGACGAAAAAGGAAAAGAACGTAGGTTCAGAGCGACGAAAGATTGGCTGATAGTAGTAGTATTCAGGAGTAATTCATTTTGTTTTTTTTAGAGAGACGTCGTAAGTAAGTAAGCTGTTGTAACAAATGAATGGGAGAAGAAACTTAGGACGGAAGTTAAGGACCAAAAGATCTTGCGATGTGGATTCGGAGAGAAATTTTTCCAATAGAAGGGGAGGGAGAACAATAAAAGTGCAAGAATATGATTTTCCGTAGTACGGCAGAAGCATGAATTCTCAAATACAGTCGATATTGTGAAAGTTTGGTCTATGAAAACAAGTTTCGTGTAAACTTTCGTAAAATTTATGAACGAACCATCTTCTAGAAATATTCGGTATTCTCGGAGAGATCCGAAAACTTAGATCGAAAGAAAATAATAAATTTTGAGGAGCGAGATCCGCGAGGTTTGCTTTCCCAAATACCTTTCAAATCTAACTGTCGAGCATCGTCCACGTCTTTGCGTCAGCATCCCTTCGTTATATTTCACGTCCGTTTGCCAGATTGCACAATTTCCATTTCGTGCAACTGTCGAATTTTTCCGAATTTACAAATTTACAACACGCAGCTTGCAATCCGCTTTCGTCGGAGCGAAACTGCAATATAATTGTTGCGTTATAGGAGAGTATAATGCGTGACATAAAATCGTCAGCAACGCTAGCAACGTGCTATTAATCAAAAATTAATTAATTAATTTACTAGGAAGGAACAATACGAGGGCAGTTTATGAATGCAACCGTGACACGTCGAACTCGCGCTCGTTATTATTAATCAACGTGTTAATCAAGTCAAAGCGTATTTCACATTTCATATCGGTGACTGCTACATGTCGTTTAAACAGCCACTTCTGTCAGCTTACAAAAGCTTACACCCTAAAATCAAATCCCCGCAAAACGCCACCTTATTAATTCCCCCGTACCACCCCCTCGTGGTCGTTACCACCCTGCGTGGTATTGCTGCGACCTTGGCTAATACTCTGCTTAAAACACCTCGACCTAACTACACCCTCGATAAATCCCCCGCAACCAGCAAACCAACCCGTGCCATTCACCTGTTCCATCCCATCAAAGGGGTAACCATTTATCCATTTACGTTTCGTTTAGTTAAGTTACAGCTCGGCTGTGGATCGTCGTTTATCCTACAGCTAAACAGGACGTGCAGCGAGTCCCGTTAATACTCGAACGCTACATATCGAGACTGTTATAATTTTGTAAAAGAAAAGTCGTACAATAGTGAACCTGGGCACGTTTCAATGTTTGAAAGTTTTCTCTAGTTTCAAAATGCATTCATTTTATTCTTATTTATTCTTATAAGACTTTTTTTTTAGACTATGTAGCAGATAGTAAAGTGAAGGCACTTTTCTTTTCAAGAATGTTATATCATTGTCATAGTATTTTTTCATGATTGAATCTAGGCTAAATTCGAAGATCGAAATTTTCTGTTTACAATAATACTTCAAAACTTGCTGTACAATTTTTTTTTTTTTTGCCAATTTATTGAACTTATCAAACGAAAACAAATGCACAATAACTATGAAAATTTTACGATTTCTTGAATTTTCGTTATCCAAGGTTAATATTATAATTCAAAGATCAATAAATAAATCGTACATCAAATTTTTAAGAATGGTTGTAAGAGAGAGACTTGTAGAATCAAACTCAACTGTAGATTCAGTGATGGAACGAATTTTTTAACGTATATTAATTATATATATATATTTAACGTATATTAATTATATATATATTTAACATACGATAATTATATATATATATATAGCATTTTCGAAAAAAAGTGTCGTCATTTATCTACGTACTGTCTGAATATTAATGGAAGTCACTGTAAACAAATTAAAAAGACAGAGTTTAAACAAAAAATTTATTTTCGTTACTAAATATTATCATTTCTTTATACTAGAAGTCACGTGTAATGAAATATATACAGTAATTAAGTAAATTGTTATAATTTTGTAAAAGAAAAATAAGATTATTTTGAAACCTGATGCCTCTACTTCCAAACCGCATTCATTTTATTTATTTGCCTTTATGATGTTTTTACATTTCGTAGAAGGTAGGAAAACGAAGACACTTCCTCTTCTCGAAAATACTATAAATTGTCACAATATGTAAAAAAACGTAAAAAGAATTTTACAACGACCGCTCGATTAATTTTTCTTTCCCAATTTATTTAACTTTGAATATTAGGCTTAGAAAATTCGAGAAATTGCAATGTTTTCGTTTTCGAGTAATATTCGAAGTTAAATAACTTTGTAAGCTTGCAGACAGACTAAAAATAAACATTTTGAATATCTTCTATCGAGATAAGCAGTTGTGAATTACTGAAACGTCTATGAATTTTTTTCATCGTTTTAGTGTTTTCTTTCTACACATCTGATATATTGCACATATTATCCATATCATTATATATATATATATATATATATATATATATATATATATATATATATATATATATATATATATGTATGTATGTATGTATGTATGTATGTATGTATGTACGCGCGCGCGCGCGCGCGTGTGCGTGTATTGTATACATCATTTAATATAAACATAGCTAAATATAATTAATATAAATTTAGTATACGTCTTTTAATTTGAAAAAAAATTTTGAATGTTACAGGATGGTTCGTAACGCGACAGAAGCTTTCTCTGACCTGAGCAGACTTAACGAAGCATGTTCCCGTTTCCTACACCTCCATAAACCCTGTTATATATATAAAATCCTACATCCCGCAACTCCTCCACCTAACCTTTGTCCGACACGTTTCCAACAATTCCGAAGTAATAACGACACCGAACAACTCTCGAACAGTGTGATGTTCAGTGAGCAAACCTCACGTTGGATCGATCTAATCAACCTGAGCACATAAACGGGAACCCCATCAGTGTTTTCTCAGAATTCAAAGTTCCCTCCGCGGGGATGTCTGGGGGGAGAGAGAGAGAGAGAGAAAGAGAGAGAGAGACAGACAGACAGATAGAAACAGAGACAGAACAGAGAGAGAGAGAGAGAGAGAGAGAGAGAGAGAGAGAGTGGAATGGCAAAGGGTCGAACGAAAACACGAGAAGGCTAATTAACGCCGTCGTTATCCACGAACGGGGATTATTATGGCTACAATAGGTTGATAACAACCAGACCAGATAACATTTCACGGTTCTTCACGAAGGGGTTTGAAATCGCCCCTCGTTCGTATCCATTGGCAAGCTTTAACGAAGCGTCCCGACGGACGTTTCTCTCTCGTTTCCGTGTTTGGTCTTGTCGAAGCTTCGCCTTCCCTCTCCTCTCCTCCGACACGATGCACGGTATATGGTTATCCCGTGTTTAATTGAAGAGGCTCGGTTCCAGCGACTGTTTACCTTACCGAATCGTTCCGTCGATTCGGGAAGGAAGACAGTGCACCATTGCGCGGCCGGCTTTGTGCCAGGTATATCGAAGAAACACGATGTGTTGACTAGTTCGCCGACATGCCGCGATATTGTTCGTTGATTAACGAAACGTGTCAACACTGCACGCGGTGGTAGATGATTCGGTTTGGCGATTTTGATCGATGAAGCTCGCGACTCGAGAAATAAATTTCCCTGCCGATCAGAAATATCTGCGCGAAATATCGATTGAAATTGATTGGAATGCTAATAGGGCCGGGAATTATTTAAATGAATAGATACTGCTGGAAATTGGACGGAAGTGGGTGGGCCGAGTTTACCGATATGAAATGTTAATCGAGATCGATCTCCAAACGGTTATCAAACGTTAACCAAAATATTAATCGAAGCATTAACCGAAGTATTTATTAAGGTATTAATCGACATCGATCGGAATTATCTGGAAATCGAAATAGTTCTCGTAAGTTGATTACATGGGCCATTTTTGGATGATGTACGAGCTGTATGTGTCGAGATGAGGAAGGGAAATTGATAGATATGTGTCTATAATATTATGGAGTATTAATATAATGCAATGTATATAATATCAATATTAATATAAATATAATGTATAAATATAGTATAAATATTAATGTTCTATATTATATATTATATGAGTATTGTTTCAATATTTAAAAATTTATACATTTTCTCTTGTTTCGAAACAAATTATATTACACAACGTTTATCCATTCATTCTATTAAATACGATCACGGTAAAGGAAACACAATCAGGTCGAACCAAGTCGATGAAATTTCAATTAACGTAGGCGATCCTGTTTAGGATTGCTTAAGGACGATTCGAAGCGAGTTTCCCTGGGGCTTGGTGAAAATTGGTCGTCGAGCGTCCTAGCTTCTCTACACACGACACAAGCATAAGTCGTCATTGACAGCGGACTTAACGAGCGGAGCAATTAAAAAGTCATCTGTCTAGGGAACCTCTGACGTTGATTTAGTATCATTTCTGCGCGTTTCCCACTATTACGCCGCTGCTACGCGCTACATTACTCTTTCTTTTTCTTTCTACAGTATTATTTTTTCCCACCTTTCTTTTTATCTCGACTTTCTCGTTATCGCGCAAAAACCCCCACGTCGCTTGCCGCGATTCGTCGATAACAAAACGTCTGCACAAGCGAGAGAGAGAGAGAGAGAGAGAGAGAGAAGACAAGGACAAAGGTGATCTCGTGTTAGCGTAATCGTAGGATAGCAGAAGAAAATGTAGTAATCGACACGGAAAATGAGTGTTTTGAGATGATTAAAAAAGAACGGGCAGAGAGGGGTTGAGGGAGAAGGGAAGAACGCGCGAATTTACCGGACGTTAATGGACTCCGCTGTTCTGAGTTATGGAATTGCAAACAATTTAGATTTTCGTCCAATACGTCGATCACTTCGCGTGCAAAAAAAAAAAAAAACGATGATTCCCCGCGATGATGCGTCATGTGTAATAACGGTTTGAAAACTATCTGTTTTTCCTTTTTGTTTTTGTCCCCCTTGTTCATCAGTTTGTAAAAACAATTCCACTTCAAAGCGGACGAGAACAGATGTTGTGAACATAGATGTTGGCGCTGCAATATAAACGGTAATGGCACGTGAAATTTGTTTACAGTTAACTAAAAACAGAGCCAGAAGATACCAGATATTCTCTATTTTTCTCTTTTTTTTTCATTTTTTATTTTTAATCTTTTTTCGCGACTTTCGAAATCTTTGTTCAATCATCCTTAATTCGTTATAAATAAAACGTAGGATTTATTTTGTAACGTCGAGATTGTACAATACCTGAAAGGACTACAGTAATTTAATTTTTGAATAATTCATTGAAACTTTGTTATACATAATCCCTCAATGATGAAACACTTTCACCTCTAAATACAGAAAAATTCTAGATATAGATATGTAGATATAATAATTCTAGATATAATCATTTAAGAAACTTTAAAACCAATTACTTCACGTCGAAAGTTTCGAAACATTTAATGTCTGAAAACAAAAACTGTTAAGTCCACGGTGAAAATAAGAAAAGATCGAGTTATCGGGAGTAAGTGGAGAATTTCTAAAGCAATGCGACGAAAGGGATCAAGTTCAATACAACTAGCTATAAATAATTTTCTCTGGTGTGTTCACAAGTAAAATACATATTTTTCTCTAAGTGTTATAAAAATCAATCCAAATTTCTAGAAATATCAGTTGAAACACTTCCAGTGGAAATTGAAAAGCCCGCAGAAATGAATTAAACGAATGAATGAAATTAAAATTAAAATTAAAATTAAAATTAAAATTTATTATTAAAATAAAAGTAGTTATTCAAAATTAAATAAAGTGAAATCAATAATTAGGCTGTTAAACGAAAGAAAATATTCTGAAATCGTAAACTCAAAAAGATCGAATTATCGCGAACGAAATAAAACTAAATCCAAAATAATTGAAAATAACTCAGAGCGTGAACGATACGTCAAATAATCGGATCTCTATCGCGAAAAAGAAACCTCTCCCGTCCCGATCACGCATAACGGAGAACAAAATTCGAAGTTTAGTCGAAACTTTAGTTGTCGTCGCTTGTCACGATCGTTCGCAACTGCATAGCTTGTGTCGCTCGAATCTCTGTTTCGTCCTTTCGAATTACGCGTTTATCGACGAATCTGACTTATGTACGTTCGTTTCTAACAATGGAGAACCAAAAAATCACGATGTGCAAATGGCTCGCTCGATTCGATCGAAACGCGTAAAGCGTAAGCAAAGGGATGGGGGGAAAAAGTGGCCAATAAAATTTGTTCGTTGGCGAACAGAAAATTGCTCTTAATACTGGAAATAAAGCAACGATTGATTATCTGCGGTTCAATCCCTCCAATGGCTCCATTTGTGGAACGTTGTTAAATTTTTCGCTGATGTTTCCAGTTATTTCTTTCTCGTGCCTGTGACTTGTTTGTGTGGAGTCCGTTCCATTGTTTCGAGATCGATTGCTTTGAGTAATTCTTATTACGTTCGTTCGAGTGCCTTTTGTGCAGTTCGGTGGTATTTTATTAAAAACCGTTATTTAAAAAATAATTTACTAGAGAATTGATCTCACGAAAGTATTTGAACGCCATTTCGAATTTAAGAAAAAGAAAAGAAAAGAGGTCGTTGTCTTGTGATAACAGCAATTTAAAATAATTTGGAGGGTTGACGTATTCTTGCACAATCTCTCGAGAGAAAGAAAATGAAAAAGTATTTTAATTTTAAGTTTTAGAAAAAGGAAAAAGGAAAAGTTTATCAATGACGGTTTAGAGGATCGATATTCGAAGAATATTTGGAATGTTCATTTCGAGAAAACCACAATATAAATTTAGAAAAATATTTAAGACGATTTCTGATTTCCATAATTAAAAGCAGTTGGAACATTTTTTGCAAAATATTTATCAGTCACTTAACTTTTTTATCCATTTGTTTAATAAAGTGTATTAAATCGACTTTGATTGATTAATTTTAAATAACTTTCTGGAAAATATTTTTGATACTGCTCGCAGCGGTAACATTCACACATAACGTTCACGTATCGTTTCGATCTACGTAGTCATTAAATTTTCAATTTAATTAAATCATGCACAAAACGATAAAAACTTGTGATACAAGATCGTGCTATAAGGTATTTTGCGTCTCTTCTATCTCTCGCACTCTCCTAGACAAACGATCCTTAAACGTGGCAAAAAGGCTTTTAGTTAGTCCCACCCGCGTTGTTAAATAAGTTACAACTTGTAACAGGTAACAAACAACTTAAGTCAGGCAAGAAAGGCCTGACTTAAGTTGTTTGTTACCTGTATTTTCTTTGACACGTGAAACGACCACGCAGTGAAAATTTCTCCCACAAGTATCTAACTATATCGAAGTCAGGATCGCCGATTTTGCTGATATTTGGCATGAATATAGTTTTCAAAAAAATATTTGATCCGTACTGTTTTTTTATCGGCAATGGTCGACGTTGTTTTTTTATCGACGTTGAAGGGGTGAAAACTACCATCAAAAATGGGAGGTGCGAAATATAGTTTTTTGTCAAATATCTCAGGAATTATTAAAGATACCGTTTTTTGTGTAAATTAATGAAATTAGTGTTTTTTAACGACCAATTTAATGATGTATACCATTTTGCAAAAGAACCTTTGATTTGAACAGTATATTTAAAGTTTAAACACTATTTTTCATAAGTTTTTCAAGTAAATGTTAAGAAATTTTCTTGAATATTCTTTATGAATATTAAAACACAAGTTACAGATAAAATGTAATCTTGATTTTTATATTATAAAAGAAATTCATTATTTTCAAATCTTTCTCGCTGGACGTGCAAAGACAACAGGGTGTATACTAGAATTGTTCTCTGTTCGTAAATGTGTTTTAAAGTGTTAAATATTACATTTTAGCTCTGAAGAAAACTGATTTTATTGTTCAGTAATTATCGCTTTTTTTAAATAGACATGCTTAAGACACGATCAGTAGAATTCAGCCGATTTACGCGCAGAAAGCAGAGCTTGTGCAAAAATGTCGTTCAAGAACAACGTGAAACAAGAATTATGGAATCATTTATTTCCAGTTATTTTCATTCTGCTTCGATCCCGCTGTTACGAGCGGGGTGATACAATTCCCACACAGGAGGGATATTAAAACGAGCGATCAATTCTGTATGAGAGGCGCGGAGGCCGTGCTTCGATGGATCCCGCGGAAAAAATTTGCAGTGCCTGAATTTCCGATTCCGAGTCTGTTCGTATCTGGTTTAGTCTAGTCTCTCTGACAGATTTTATATATTTTTTTCTCTCTTTTTTTTTCGTTTTCTGGCTGCAAATTCTACGCGTGGAATAATTTTCTCCTTTTTTCCCCTCCCCTCCTCGTTTTTATCGTTTCTAATAAATCGCGCGAACAGACAACGTTCGCCACAATGTTGCCGACGAATTTGCATTAACTGACACGTTCTTCAAAAACACGTATTTTGTTTTTCGTTTTTATTTTTTTTTTCTTTTTTTCTGGTGGGAAATAAGTTGATTCATTTGTCGGGCTGAAATTTATAGCACGATGCATACGTGCGTTTTCGTGTGTTTGCAGAAAATTTAAAACATCCAGAGCAAACTTTCAAAGTGCAGCGCTTCCTACGGTGTTCTGTCTGAATCCTGGATTTGGAAAAATTTGTACTTTGAAGCAGACAAATTTGCATGAAAAATCCACGCTCCAGTGATGGCTCAAGAGACGTGTAACAAATTCCTTAGAAGTTCCTTTCGTTGAAGTTACAGTTGACTAATGGCAAGTCGTTCCATTTCAATTTTAATTTTAACGATGCGAGTCAGAGAATTTTTAAACGAAGAGTTTCCCCATTTTTCCCACGAATTCCTTCTTTCGAGCTCCTCTCTATTCCGATCTATTTGTGACACTTTCAGCGGACAAGGTAAGGGAGAGCACGAATTTGACGTTAAAACGCGCGAGAATGAAAGGATTCCTGCTGCTTCTAAAGAAACGGTTCTGCGAGGAACCGTTGCGAGGAAGTGAGCGAGGCACAGAAGAAACCGACCAGATGACGATATATATACACCCGCTGCGAAATTGCCAGCACAGCTCGTAAACTTCCCGCCCTTTTTTACAAGAAGTGGTCGATGACGTAAAAAACACGAGAGCGCTCATTTTCACTTTTTAATCGTCAGCTTGGATGAAATTGAAAACGAGGAAGTGAACTCGGTTGCGAGCAAGAGAAATGGAAGTTCCAGAAGTCTACCGAGCGAGCCAATATTACCATTTGTACCAAGTGAATTACGTAAATTACGGTGAAAGAAAATGAAATATATTTCGAGCGTTGAACGCTTGAAATTCCTTATCACTTTGGCTATTATACGCGAGTGTATAAAATTTTTCTTGAAGAATCTTTTTATCGTTGCACGATGCTCGTTACGTGGAAGAATGGAAGAAATGGCCTTAATTGTAGCGAATATCTTTCCTCGTATGAATTTCGCCAGCGTTTCCACGCAACAGAATCTGACTCACCAGAACCTGTTCTCAATTACCGCTCTCATTACGAAACTCTTATTACAACGGAGGAAAGAAACAAAGCTGAACTACGGACAACGCACGGAAGAATATATTGCCCTTTTCTCGTGTGAATTTCGTGAACGAAATGTACACGTACTACGTTGCGTATGCCTGAGTCATCAACCGGTTCTCGTTTGTTCTTTATGCGTGGTGATTTTGTTCACTATTAAATAGTGAACGACAGGATTCTTGGAATACAGTTGCTGTGTACGCAAAGTTCTATAATTAATTAAACTCTTTTGGGAGGGAAATATTTCGTTCGTCTTTAATTGTCAAAATAATCAATATAATTTCGATTTCAATGTAATAAATATAATTTTATACAATCAATACAATTGTCAATATAATTAATATATTTTTTTTACAATTAGACTTAAAATAGAATGATTATGAAATTTCCGGTATACGTATACTTTCAAATTAAGAAAATTTTGATGAATTAAAAATTTCGTTTACCAACGAAATACCGTGGTACCATGGATGCAACTCTAGTATTTTTTTAAATTATTATTATTATTCTTTTTTTCTTTAATTATTACTTACTAACTTGTCATTTTTTTGCGACGAATTTATAAAATGTTTTCGAAACATTTCCTATCTTGCGAATCTCCCGTGTTACCAACTCACTCTTGAGTCCTCGGATCTTAGTGAAATTCCACTGTTTCCGCGAGATTGAACATAAATCGTATTCCCGTCTAATAAAATTGAGAAATTTACAAGAAGCAGAGTTAATTATTTCAGCTTCAGCGGCAGAGCTTGAGTAACTGCTCTCCTGATAGAAGTCAGTCGGAGAACATGATCATGTATCTTGTTTAACGTGAACGTGGTGTATTATTTAAAAGAAGAAAGGCGAGAAAGAAACGGTAAATAGGATTAAATAAAAGCGTTTTCGTCAGCGTGAGCTTATTTGTACCTCCGACAAAAATTCCATTCTCGGCTGGGTGGAAATAAGGAATCCCTTTATTTTCCTTTTGCCGCGATATCCATCGTCGCGGGCCGAAGAGAAAAGGGAAAGAAATATTAAAACACCGCGCGCGCGGAAATTTCACGCGAAGCTCCGACGACCGCTGGAAAGTACGTCTCTCGCCTCTTCACGGTTTCATTTTCCGCCTGACGAATATCCCCCCTTTTCGAACCCCGCTTCCACCCCCTCCCGACAACCGGTAAGGAGAAATGATATTTCAAATATTAAAATAGACGATGGATTTTACGAACCGCCGCCGCGAACAAGACGCCCCTGCGTTCTTGTCGTGAAAATTTCAGTAGAATCTTAGATTTTCATCGTCGTATTGTCCCACGATCCTCTCCTTTTCTCTCTCTTTTCTCTTTCTCTCTCTCTCTCTCTTCTCTCGTTTAATAATGTAAACCGAGACGACGTTAAAGAAACGATAAATCGATTTCTTTGTTCGGATTAAACATGAAATCATCCACGCGTTGAATGAAGTTTTGCAATTTAAACAAATTAAAAAATGAATTTATTAATCCTCGCTTAGTCAAAGCTTGATCCTTATACAACTTACATTAATGTAATATCGAAATTATTAGAATGTATAGTTATATTTTTAGTTACTTTTATTTTTAATAGATGGCCTGTTTGCTGGAGATGCGTGAACAAAAAGTATAAATGTGATGTGAGAAGTACAGCTCACTGGCGTTGAGCGCTTTTCTTTTTTGAAAAAGGAGAGAGTCGTGCGAGTTGTAAAATAGCGTTGAATGAGTGTGGTCAAAAGAGTGATCATTTTGTGTTGCATAAAAAAATTAATTGTGTCGTTTGAGTTTATTCGAATTATTGTTGTCTGTGTTGTCTATCTTGCTTTTATTATTTGTTGTTTTGTTTCCGTTTTCTTTATTATTTAGTATAATAAGCTTCATTAAATTATATCTTTATTATAATAGTTAAAGTATTTACTATTATACAATTTATCATTACAAATAATAAGTTATAATTTTTTATAATTGTAATTTTATAATATTTATAGGATATTGCCTTTATACGATTATATAATAGTTATAATTTTATAATTAAATTATATATGTATATATATGTATAATTTATAACCTTATAATATAATAATACAACATTTCTATTTCGTCATTTGTATCGTGTTATACTATGTTATTTTATATGGTCTAACAATATAAAATACAGTTGTAAGATATTTGTCATCTTTAAACGATGTTTAATATCTTGAAAGTACTTTCAAAGTATAATAAATAGAAGCAAAACTTTGACACAGATCTGCCACTATTTACTAATCAAATCAAATGAAATATTGACATAACACATATTGGCTTTTAATGAATGAAAGACTTTATTTCCTACTTTCTATGAGAATACAGTAAAATATTGCGGAAAGCTCTTTGACGATCGAAGGACAAATTACCAACTGAAAGATTGATCTGCTTCCTGTTTTGTTGACGAAAGGGTATTGTTTTCTACGACGAATGAGCAAAACATCAGCTTCGACGTGAAATTTCTTGTAAAAAATATTTGCTTCATTGATACCGCGGGAAATATTCCAGCAGAAAAACATTGCTCCACGTCCATTTGCGGAAATTACGTGACCATTTTAGGAAATAAAATACGCGTGATACGGGTCTTCGTCTAATTATCCTTCAATGAGTGCACGACGTATATCCGTCATAGGTAGATACGTAACTCGAGACAACTAATTAGTAATAATTTCGTAAGACACTCGATTTCACTAATGATTACTTTTCGATAAAACACTCGACGGAACGGACAATCTCTGCTGCGTTTCAAGGGAATAAATCAAAATAAATAAATCAAACACCGGAGTGAAACGAAACAGCGAAGGAACAAATATGTTTCTTATAACCGTGCTTTTATCGATCCGGTCAATTTATATGCAGGATTTATACGTGTACTACGAGGTAGCTTTAGAGCACTTTGTATCGCGCGAAACGATTCGATCATTCCAGAACTGTACTTCATACATCACTATTTTTCCCTGGATATTTATCCGATGCCAGTTTCATAAATTATGATAAAACGTATCTAGTTCAGTTAGTTCTTGTAACAAGTTTCAAACTTAACTTAATTTCTTTCGATAAAGGAGCAATTGCTTGCCGTGCATTTCAATATTGTTCTTTACAATTGTTGCAGCTTTTTGGGAGCAAAGTAAACCCAGAAAGGAGTAATTAAATGTTACCTAAGAATTCAAAAGTACACAATTTATTAAACAAAAATTTGAAATTATTACATGTTCAATAAAATTCAAGAATTTGAAAGGAAAAATCGGTTTAAAATTCTGTCCTCTTATATCAGAAATTCATCAAATTGAAAGCAATTACTTATTACTTATATTTCTACTATTAATTTTAAATTGATCTTCTGATAGCATGAGATAGAAGAATTCAGAATAAAGAACTTAGAAGAAAGCTACCCTTTGCCTTAAAATTTAATTGTTATAGTTTCAGATAGGCTAAAATAAGCCCAAAAAAGAAATGAAATGTTTTTTTAAGAATTCAAGGGTACAGAACTCATTAAACAAAAATTTGAAATTCCTGCATATTCAATAAAATTCAAGATTTGGAAAAAAAAATCGGTTTAAAATTATCTGTTATTTTAAATAGTCCTTTTATACATCAGAAATTCATCAAATTAGAGGCAATTATTATTGATATTTCTACTTAATTTAACTTCAAGTTGATTTCAAGGTAATTTCACTCTGTTTGACCCTCTGACAATATAAGAAAGAAGAATTCAGAACAAACGTCAAGGTTTCCTAAACTTCCCATGTGTTGATTGCGAGGAATGCAACATTTAATTTTACAGAAGATAAATATTAACAACAGTACGAAATTAAATTACGCGGTACGAAATTAAAAAGGAATTAACCGGAGATACAGAGATAGAATTGAGAACGCGATTCTCCGAACTTCCATCTACATCCCTATTCAACACGACAGATACTCACACTTAATCCCATAATTACTACCTGAGAGCAACTATAATACACTTCCTCCGGTACTTGTGCCCGCTCTTTCACATCCCCCGAGGGAAAAGAAAAGCCCTTTTCACGCGGAAGGAACAAGACAGCGGCAAGCTCGAGGCATCCCCTCGAATGGCGCTTATCAGCCGGAAATCCGGATCCAATTTTTCCATGCCGTCGGGCGCCGTTTAAGGCCGACAGCCACGCACTCGTACCCTTCTAACATTCCATCCCCGGGTACAGGATGTTCTCTTTGTCGCGCGATTCTCGTGGAATTCGCGAATCAGCTCGAAAGAGACAAAATTGTTAAAAAGATTCTGATTCTTCTGAGAGCACATACTCTGAGAAAAATGTCAATCTCATCACGATTTTGATGAAATTTGGCATAAACGTAGATTTCGACAAAATATTTGACAAGTATTTTTTTTTCTTTTTTTTTTTTTATCAGAAATAGTGGATATTAATAGCAATAGGGATAGACAAAGCTAGTAGATGATTTACGTGACACGGTTTGGATAATTGTTATTTGTAATGTTATTTCTTGTCACGCAGTGATAGTTTGTGTATATTTTGTGTCTCAAATGTTGGAACTTACTGATCAAATTTTTTGCGGATTGTATGTCAGTAATATTTTCTCTTTTTATCTGGTTGTTATTCGATTGTCATTCGCGTTGTCAAGAATTTGATTACTTACGATGAAATAATAAATATTTTTACGATGAAATTTATTACTCGTTACTTATTAAAGTGTGCAGACTCTCGTGCTCTCTGCAGTTTCAGCACTCAGATGATGCGTCACTTGTAATTAGTAGATATTTCTCGGGTTAGATAGATGCGTCTTAGTTTCTCATACAGTCTTCATCCCTTAATAGCAAATATCGCGTTATAAATATCTTGAAGTTTCTAATGGATTTTATAGCGATAACAATGTAGCTAACCACCTATATATTATATGGAATGTCACACAATAAATACGATATTTATTAGATTCTAGATATTGAAACAGTCGAAACTATTTCTCCAGTTATAAACAATTTTATTTCGTTCGAAATATATATCAAGATGAATGAATTAGTTGACAACAGTTTTGTCACCATATGTTTCCTAAAATTTTCATCGAAAATTTGCATAATTTTTGGCACAACGTAAAACTAGTTTTGTCCAGTTTCACGATACCAAGTATCACGAATTCTTAAAATTTCTTATTCATACCGTTCCAAGTACGTGACATCTTGTGTCCTTTGGGAGTAATACGAAATTATAGTTGCGCTGGCTGTCCTGACGGATGAAAAATCTAAAGAATGACGTACATACTTATTCCCACTGTAGAAATGATGAAAGTCTATTATTCATCACGTTGACCTCGTGTACTTGATTGCTCTGACATATTCATCGGAATATAATTATAATAATAACAATTGTTAGTTTGTTGTGAAATATTTGAAGAACAATATAATTACTCTTATAAGAATCTACGTATCCATATTGTTTTGATTAATGAAAAAGACAAGTGCCTATTCTAATAAGAATTTATAATATATATATTCGTTTATTCTGACATAATCATCAAATCATTGTTCGTTACTAGTTAATTGCTTTAATCAATGAATCATCCAAAGAATAATGAAAAATCTATAAATTTGATTGTTGTTACTGAATGAAATATTTAAAGATCAGTGCAGCTACTTTTATTGCAATCTGCATACTTAACTCTTTAAAAATACGAATCGTTTATTCTGAAAGTGGCACAAATTAAATTCGTTTTTAAATCGAGATTATTTAAGCGAGATTATTTTCGTTTTAACGTACCTAGAAAAGTCGATAATTTTTTGAAGAGTAGATTCGATTAGAACTTTCGAGAAAATTATCAGTCTATAAACATTTATGATATACTATGTACTATATTATATTATATAATATAACTATATTATAATAATATAATTATATAATATAATTTTATAATTATATAATATAATATAACTATATAACACTTAAAACATACTATATTTCTCTCAGTGTAAATAATTTCGCACAGAAAAATTCTTCATTACCGTAAAGTGACTTGCGCCACTTCATTCAAATAAATTCAAAATAAAGCTCATATTTTCCCCGTACTTCACCATCTCAAGAAACGCATGCACCGTAACTGCACCGTAACTTTTTATTCAGCACGTACGTACGTGCATATTTTTGCCAGCTTTGACGATCCTTCGAGATTAATCACCGTCGACGGCAAAAATTCTGTTGGCAACCGTTCTATGTTACACGGATACCGTGGACGGTACCGAAGTGAACGAGTGACGCAAAGAGTGAACAGCAAGGGATGAAGAAAGCATCGGTCGAGAGGAGAGGAGGAATCCGCGAGGAAGAAGATGGAAGTTTAAATCCATGTAAGAAGGAAGAGAAAGAGCTCGGTCGTATCTCGCCGCTTATCCGGCGAGATAAATGATTTCATGCTCAGCTTACGACGTGTCATCGTTGAGATCCTCGTTCCTCCTCCCTTCCTTCTTCTTCGCTGCTTGTACTCTCGTCGTCCCTCGTGTTCTCCACGAGGAGTTCCATCCCTCTCTCCTCGACCCCCTCTTTCCGAAACGAGCTCGTCGAAGGTACGTCGAAGCACGTCGATGATTCTTGTTTACGCTGACAGGTATAAATTTACGTCCTCCTATCCCCCCGTGTCGAGTCTTTGCACGTTTCCGATGTTTGATTGATACATACTTCGGTTTCTGGAGCGGCGATGATGCTTTCGTCGTTCGTGTGTGAAAGGGTTCGACAGTGATTGTAGTTTAGCCAGCTAATGTGATTAATGTTGATCGACGTCTAGATTTGCGTATGATTTAGGATTACTATGTATGCATGCTCGTCTATGCTTAGTTTGGCGAGGTATTTTTGCATTGTTCCAAAGGAACTTTTCAACTGTATAAATATCGTATGTACGTTGAATAGATGTCGTGTTTAAACGATTGAATATATTTGAAAGAAAGATATTCGTGTGAAATGTGAAGGTTATGGCGATAATTTATATATTCTGTTCATTTCGATTAAATTCTGTTCTATGTTAAAAAGAAAAATACTACGGTGGTTTAATCTTTTAATTTTTCTCTGATGATTGTCTTTTAAGTTGTTCCTTATTGGAAAAGACTAATTTTCAAAAGTAATTTATTCTATTTTGAGAAGGATATATTGCAACAGGGATAAATAAATAAATCTTATATAATGATGATTGTATTTTACAAGGTATATTTTATGATATTAATAAATACGCTCGAAAGATAGATACGTCTCGGGTGAGTGAACTTATTTTGAAGAGGACAGAGATTCTAGCTAAGGAAGAATATATAACAAAGAAGATCAAGTAAATGCTCAAACAAGTAAATTTTGTTCAAAATATTTGTCTAAGAAGAGAAGCGGAAATACAGCCTTAAAAACTTCAGTTCAACTTTTCTTCTTTCCTTCTTTAAATATCTTAATGATAATAAACTATTTTCATACTGATAATAAACTATTTTCATACGCATACATATACTCATTAACTAATAATTAATTAATATACTCTCGTATATAAACTAATTGTATTTTCTTCCAACTTTATCATTTCTACTTCGATCACAATTATTATCACCGAAAATCCAAGAATTTCATCACAGCGTTTCTTTATTGAAGAAGGAAAAAAAGAAGATCGGCAAAAATTCATCAGACACGATCCATTTCGAAATGGCAATAGAAATTTCTACGAGCAGTCTAATTCGTTACTGGCAAGAAATAGATAAAAGTGGCGGGAGTTTCGTTGAAAAATCGCCCGTGACACGGTCCAACGGAATGGAACTCCTTGGTCTGGGCATCGTTCGGAAGAAAAACACCGTCTAGAAAGCAATTACAACTTGGAGGAATTTAATTTAGTCGAGCGGTGTCCGCGCTCTCTCGTGCACTTTTCAAAGCTTTCTCAAAGCTTTCACCCAGTGACTACAATGACGACGTCGTCGTTTCGAAACGAACACCCTGATCGCCGACCCGAGCCTGGCCTCTCTTTTCTCACCATCGAGTGAGTTTGTTATTTTTTATCACGAATTCACCCGCGACTCCATACCTCTCTATATATTTTTTCTCGATCGACTCTCGATAGAGACGTAATTACCGATACCTCCGATGGGAGAAAAAGGCGAGCGCAAAAATTCACTGGCAGAATTCGTACTAAAGCGGAACAAAACGAGATAAATCGCTCTACTTTTTAGCAGAGCAAGTGTGAGAAACCTTCGTTCGATTGCTATACGGTTGAGTATGTTAGAGAAAGATCGTGACATTTTTCATTTCGAAAAAAATAATTGCGTCCTTTGAGATAAAGATATCGACTAATCATCAAATTCCATATTATCTGTTCTTGAACATTTCCTCTCAATATTTCGATATTTCACTTTTATTCGTTTTAACACTGTAATTACCAAATGGGTGAAAACGACTAATTTATAATTTTCTATGGAAATTTTATATATTTATAACAGTGTATTTTTAGTTACTCGAGTGATTTTTAATAAGATGTACTAATGGAAGCTTGTGTCTTTTATTGTATTGTAAACTTTTTTTTGTACCTTGCACTTTAATTTCTTTGCTGCAAATATTATACTTTAGTCGTCGATAGTTCTAGTGTTAAATATTTGTCACATATATATCTTAAATATTTTAAAGTTCAATATAATATTAATCAATATTTCAATAATTCAGTACGATATTATTTTTACATGCTTGGTAGATTAAATACGTGCTCGTGTAATTCTTAAATAACGTCGTCGATAATAATGTAGTTTCACGTAAAGTCTTCTAACTCTTCAAGATTGATATAATTTATAATTTTTATTTAATTTGTAATTTTTATTTCCATCATTTTTTCTTTTAGCTATAACTCATATAGAAATATTCTTTCTCTTTTGATCGTCAACTGAAGATGGTCTTCTTCTTAAGATATCATATTATATTTATTATAGAGGAAAAAAATTTATCTTGTTCAACCAAATTTCGACCAAATATTGACTGAGTATTGTGAAATATGACAATCTCGCAATTGGCAAATAACCTCGGGGACTCGCGGGGCTCGTATCACGTCGAAATATCTGCAAAAAAGAAGAAAGAAAAAAAAGAGGAAAAAAGAAGCAGCACAGTCGAAGCACTAACTAGCACAGGTAGAAGCCGGACGAAACTGGGTTCCTCGATTAGTTCGAAAATCCGAGATTTTACCAGCTACAAGTTCGGCAACGAATAGAAAAGAGACATAGATAAAAGGGGGGATACGCGAAACCCTTAAATCTTCCTTGACGTCACGACGAGCAAATTCGTCGGTGTTGTCGTGGTTTGGGGATTTTATCGGGCGGAACGATAACTAAATCAGCGAGAAAGAAAGATAAAGAGAAAGAGAGAAAAGAGAAAAAAAGGTATTAAGGAGGACAGCGACGCGTGCAGTGAAATCGTGCAATTACCACGATCGATCTCGCGGCCTCGTGCAGACTCCGTAAATCCGTGGAAATAAAGTTGCAGCTCTGCGCGACACTACAAGCTTCGAGCTTAACTAGACTAGATTTTTATTTCGCTCGAAGGTGTCGCTTTCGCGTAACTTTAACAAACGAACAGAGCGTCCTTCCCCTTCTTCTCCCCTCCCTTCGCGGTAAATTATCGAATCAGCGACGTTAGTGGAAATTACGAGACAGTTTTAAGCTTTCAAATTAACTCCTTGTCGTGTGATCCTCTTTTCAATTTTCTCGGATAAGCATAGTTTATTGCGATCGTAACATTACGTCAATGTACTGGAATTTTCGTACAGATAATTTGTTCTTAAAAAGTTTAGCATAGAGTGTTTTTTTGTCGTGTGATCCTCTTTTCAATTTTCTCGGATAAGCATAGTTTATTGCGATCGTAACATTACGTCAATGTACTGGAATTTTCGTACAGATAATTTGTTCTTAAAAAGTTTAGCATAGAGTGTTTTTTTTTTAAACAAACTTTAATTTTTCAAACAAAAATCTAATGTTAAATTTTTAAGAGATCAACCAAGTTATACCTATAGCTGGTCTTTTTCAAATTGCATTAAAAACGATTTTTTTATTACAATAATTTCTTGTCGTATAAATATTCCATTGTCGAACAGAAAAAAAAAAATAGAAAAAACTCGCCTTGATGGCTAAAGCGTAACGTGTATTTTTAATATTTTATTACTCCAATAGATGCCGTGTATATCCGATTCTGCGGCGACGCGCGTATTTTTAAATACGAGGTTAACAGCGGTAACGCCAAACGAAGAAAGGAGGAAATAAAATAGCGAAAAATATATTGTAATTTCAGTTGTGCAAGAATCAAGCAAAGCAAACGGTCGTCATCTTGTCGCACGTAAATTAAAATAGATAGTTATTATTATAGTTTAAAATAGATAGATAGATTGTTAAATCTCGTGATATATTATTAAATGGAGTAAATCTAAAACAGATCGTCGCGTGGATACCGTTTATATCCGTAACGAAAGAGTTAACGATACAATCCGATAACGTTCGCTCACAGTTCACAATTCGCGCGAATTCAAGCAAAAGCAATTTGACAAGAAGATTTTTGTCATCAATCCGACGAGAAAACAAAAGCCTGGATCGTTGGCCGAGGGACAAGCCGTGAGGAATCGCCTCGAAAAGCGAGAGGCACGCGAAAATGATGAGCCGCGGCAAGCTGGGATGGGCTTTTGTCAGTGACGTCTTCAATTTCGCCGATATTAATTGCCGTGATGCTCGCGGGCTTGCTCGACGGCAGATCCGCGCATGTTTCCGCGCCGGATGCGAACAATGGCGCGGTACCGGGGAACGCGGATCGTTGGATCGTTGGATCGTTGGATCGCCGGTGGAACGGAAACGGGGCTGATTCATCGTTTGGAAAGCCAAGTCGGATCGCCGGCCGCGTTCCTTCTTAGACTAGCTTTGGCCTTTGAAAACACAGTTCTGTTGCGCAAACGCGTGAGGCAAAAGGCGGGCAGATCGGTCGGATAAACCCGAAGGGGGAATAATCGGGTCGTGTGCCGGATACTCCGTGGCGGCGGTGAACCAAAACAATGCGTCGACTGCTCGTTCCTTGTCCCTTGTGCCAGGTGAACGCGACAAGTCGCGATCGTTTGACGTCAGCCGGCCTCTGGAATGGCACACGAAATGATCGGATGATTAATTGGCGAATGGTCGACTGTGAAAGTGGCTAATTTGATCACGTGGGCGTGAACCGGGGGAGATCCGGATTGTCTCATACGGAGATATGCCGCGTTGACGGCCCGATGATGGACGGGAACGATAAGATCTCGGTTACGTGGCTAAATGGGAAGCGTATGTTTTTTTCGGTAAATAAGTTTGACGCGGAGGACACGAAGTACTTAAATTCTGATAGTTATTCAAATATCTAGGAGGTGAAAGAATGTTCCCTTTCTTTTTGTATTTTGATACTTCAATCATTTGCGTGAATTATTTCTGGTGGCGAATGATATTTTATACTTTCTTTGACGAGACTATAGGAATTGTTTTCTTCGATCGTACAGGCTTTTGTTGCAGAAACGTTATGATGAATAGATAAGATTTAATAGTTTGGGATCACACGATAAAAATAACGTCTATTATTAACCTTTAAGGGATCTTTTAATTTTAGTTTGATAATTGAAGTTTATGTTTAATTTATATCAAATTGCCAAAGGGAGATAGAATTTCCCCCGCGTCGTTTGGAAACGTAACGAGATACTAGAGAATTATGTAAACCTTCAAATAATAATCTCGACACATAATATTACTATTAATTTAAAATTACAAGGTGGTCACTTGAGGATTGAAGAACATATAATAAACGAAAGATGAAAGATATGAAAGCTGTGTCGAAAGTGAAACACGTATGCGTGTTCCGTTAGGCGATAAAAATTGATTTAGCGCCATCGGGCGAAAGAGTATATTTACTTTCAAAGAATTAATGCATCAAGGTTTACACTTTGAAAATTACTCATTATTACACGAGCCTGTAGTTCGTAAGAAATATAATCTATAGGAGAGAAATAACGCGCTATCGTGCTTGTTTCATTAACTCCGCGGCTCGTTCCCGACAAAATTTCCATATCGTCGAAACGCGCAAAGACATTTGTTCTTCCTTTAAGCGTCGCCGTGCACCGTGTAACGCGTATTAATAATTATGCGGTAAATTCACCCTCTTAATTGCGCAGTAAATCCTTACCTAGACTTAACCCAGAACCATTTAACGAAGAGATCAAATTTTGGAGGGTCACCAGCGCGCGATGACGAAGATAGGAAACGCAAAACTTTTAAATTATAATCAACGTCCTCCATGGCTGTTTCGGTTATCTTTTTTTATTAGTTATCTTTTCGGTGCAATGAAAACGTAGTCTCAAGTCGCATTTAATGATTCAGATGTTATTAAAACCTTCCTCTCTTTTTAAAGTAATTTCTGTGATAAATCCGTCTGAATTTTTTTTCAGAAGGATATTTTTTTTTTTTTTTTGAAAGTTAGGAAAAATTAGATCAGAGCAATAATAGCAAAATCAGATCAACGATTCTAAAAAAAAAAACAAAAACGATATTCTACGATATCCTGTCGCATGAAATTTTGAACTTGCGTTTATTCAGTATTTGAACGTTGGTTTGTTTGGTTTTCTCCGATTGGAAATTGTTTGGTACTTTTGAAAATCTTATTATATTCTGTATATTCAAGAAAGGTATCTTTCAATAAATTCTGGATTTTATTTTTTCGAAATCGATATGGAACCAATCCTCTTTGTTTTTGACGCAAGACCTCATATTTTACAGAAATTTTCAGAGTTAGATTACGAAATTGTCCCTCATTCTCTCTATTTCCCAGTTCTGTCCCCCAGTTTGCATCTTTTCAGAAGTTTTGGAATCATCCTTGCGTCAAAAAATATTCAGAAACTATAATCCAGCCTTATTTATCGCTTCAAAAAACCAAGATTTCTTCGCAAAAGGTACTTTCTTCATTAGAAGAATATCGTGGATGCAAATGGTGCTTACTTTAATTGAAAGTTGAAAATAATTTTCCAAAGGTATGTAAAAATCATTTCGATGTGATACGATCTAGTAGTTGTATTTTAAACGACTATTCTAGTTAATGAATAATGAAAGCATGGTATTGAAAAGAACCTTGTATACCTCGAGTCCGAGATCTTATGAGCGAGATTACTGAAATACTAGGTCAGACATGGTTATAACGTTTAATGTGGTTTTAAAATGACGTAGGAAATATGAAGCAATTATTGTAAAAAAGATTGAAGAAGAAGAAGAAAAAAAAGAAAAAACAGAGAATATAGAACAATTTCGTAAAAGTGCAAACGATCGCGCATTTACAAAATTTCGATCGTCGAATTTTCGCGGCGGTGTTTGAAATAACGCGTTAAATTGCAAATTTCGCAGCAGTCGAATTATTTTCGGGAAGGAAATTCCTGTTACATACAATTACGAGGATTTGATGATCATTGCGTTTCCTTTTCACTGTGTCCACCTGAACCGTACATACCTGAAACAAAAAACATTCTGTGAGTAATGTTGCAGGTAAAGCGAATAAAAAAAATCGAATGTAAAACGAACAGCGTTAGTTTCCAAATGAAATTAGAATTTGACGTATAAACGGAAATAAAAATTTTAAAAATTGTTTCTCGATCTTC
>NIPQ01092397.1:0-14213 GCA_002806875.1 Lepidotrigona ventralis hoosana | reverse complement strand
GCTTCAATAGCTGATAAGTGCAAATTTGTTTTTAGAGATATATTATATCTATACTATAAGATTCGTAATGAATATTTATTTATTTTGAATATAACATCGATTAAAATATGTCCTGTGATAAAATCTTTAAAATATACTATAACTTAGGTCAAAGTTTTTCAGATATTGTAAAAATCTATTCTGAAATATGTAATTAAAAAAGACGAATAGAGATTGCAATACAAGTAAGTATCATTCTATAAGTTAAGAATCATTCTAAAAATGGCAATGTAAAATATAATATACAAAATATGTGTACGAACGATGGTATTCGTCATGAATTACTCTCATGGATTTTTCTACGTATCTAATCAGCTTTTTTTTTTGTGCAAACACCATTAGTTTCCTTGAGCATAAAAAGTATAAGAGGCAAGAAAAGTAGTCGTCGATGTAGATACAAAGTGAAGAAATCAGCAAACTCCGTTCGATAACACAAACAAATTTCTTTTTTTTTATATTTTTATCAGATATCGAACGTACACTCCATAAGCACACCGAATATTTATTGAAGAATAAGATTAGAACATTGAAACAATTTTTCACCGTATTATTTAATGACCAATTAATCTAGTGATTTAATGAAATGAAATAAAATTTTGTATTTTGTTTTGTAAACACACTTTGAAAATCTCTGAAAATTATTCGAATGCAATGTTCAATAATTCAAGCGGTATGAAAAGAAAATACAGGCTCAGATTGATAATTTTTTGATTGTGTAAATCGTAGCCAGTTTCAATTTTATTAAGTGTTCAATGATTTATGAACGGGAATTATTAATGGACGGCGATTCATCTTTACAGATAGAGCAAAAAATAACAAAAATGACAAATAAATTGTGCACGTTCCAAAGAAATGATCGTAATAAAAATTAACGTAATCGAGGATTCTGTTTAACAAAAGAATGTGGAGAGTTTCGTGTTGAAAATCTAATAAAAGTAGACTATCTGACCGTCGATAAAAGTAACACACTTCTCTTCAGGCTCGTGTCTGACTTGCGCGGATCTTCGCTACTTAAATTCCAATTTATCTTCTCCTGCCCTGTTTATTCTACACTAAACGTACCGGCATTTTACATATATCTATCTTACCATAAGGGATCAAATGACCCCTCGCAGTACATAAGGTATGCGAAGAATTTTTCTCGGTAAAAAATAAGCTAAGATAAAAACAGAAAACGAGAAATTGAATAATCAGATAATATAAGAATTTACAAAAAGTCAGATTAGCGAAAGAAATAACAACGAATGTACGATTTTAAAGTAAATTTTGAAAAGGGGCCATTTGACCCCGCTTGGTACGTTTAATGTTAAGCAAATCAAACGAACGTCTTCATCGCAATTTTCTACGCACTCTTCTACGTTCATTCAACAGATCATTTGACTGAATATTCTTGATCTTAGCCAATTGAGTACCAAAGATTCGCTCTCTCTGTGTACTTTTCTTCCACGTTCCCTGATTCCTCGTGATTAATCGATATTGACTTTCATATACACATAATCACACGTTTACGTTTCTTTCACAAATCATAATGTAAGTCTTAACAAAAAAACAAAATCAAATTATTGACGATGATGGACTAAAGATTTCAATTGTATAGGAAAATTAGTGATACAGAGTGCCATTTTACTTCTAGCTCGTTCAGTCATATCAAACGCATTCCTCTAAGAACAACGTTACTGAACGTTAGTTATCGAAATCGTTATTTTGCTGCCACTCGTAGATAAATACGATTATGCTTGTAGTCAGTCCTACGTATAGTATACCAAACGGAATAAATAAATGTCGGATAGTGATCCTCCTATGCAACGTTGAACCATTTGTTACTTGTTCCGGACGTTTTTGCAAATGATACATGCTTTGATACCATTTCCCATAGAAACCACCGTTGTTTAGTCGGGAAAGGATCTTATTTATACGACCACTATATGGAGACCCTGTAACAACACAATTACATTTCACAGTCAGAAACTTCGATTGGACGAACAACACGATTTGCAAACTACGTACTATTATTACACAGTAATATTATGTACTACAATATACTATGCAGAGGATTAACGGCATAAGGTTTATAACACGAACGCGGATTTCGATAAGGAATTCAAATTTACACGGAATCTGCATTTCTTAAAAGTTCTGAAATCGATTTATCTCGTTCGGTAAATTTGAATTTGAATGGATTGCGAATTTTTCAAGCGTTTGAAAAATTTTTCATGAACATGAAAGAAAACGTAGAAATTTGTCTCGTCTGTTAAATATTGTAATAAATTATTCTACGTTGTATGTTTCATGTATATTTTTCGTATCTTCAAATTTCTCATAAAAATCCTCTATCATTAATTGGATGTGGAATGTTGGAACTTCAAATTTCCATATTAGCATTTCAAATTTGCATTTATGCAGACTCATATTCTTGAGAATATAAGAGATAAAGAGATGAATAATAGAATAGATAGAGAAATGAAATGTAAAATAGAAAATTATCTTGTGTACCAAATATAAAAAGTACTGTATTTGTTATACATATTTCTTCATATTATACGCATTCTTTACATTTTAAAATGTATGAAAATCCGCAACCTAGAAATTTGCGTGTCATATACTCACATCAACACCAAACTCATATAGACGAACGATATTCTCGTCCTTCGAATCGCTGATTGCTATTTGATATGACTTTGATATCACTTTTCCCTACCACATCTATGGAACATGATGAGGAAACTAGAATTCCTCGTGAAGCCATAACCAGAGTTACAGAAATCAAAACTTCTGTCGGAATCATCAGAATTTTGAAAGATAATTATGTGAATGATCAAAAATTAACGCATGAATCAACACATGTGTAAATTCGCTTAACTCGTCTGTATCGGAATCGGAAAAACTGATTTACTGTACGGATCTCCAGGAGTGAAAATTAGTTTGAGCGCGGTATAGTGAGAAAGATTATACTTCAACAATCATTAATATTGTGAACCTTTTGTCATTATAATGGCGAGGATGTACTCCTTCGGGCATTCCTTGACGACGTGTAGTCTTTCCCTCTGATTCTCGTTGTATTTCAACGACAGCGTCGAGAATCGATGAAGATAACCAGCGTCTTTCGTCTCGAATAATCTTCTATTAACTTCCGTATTGTTTGCGTATTCTAATCTCTTGTTCAGTCGTTTGATCAATGGCGATGTAACATCAGTGAACGCGTCGCTTATAACATCTTTCGCGTCTGTCAAGATCGTGAGACCTGCCAAGCATAATTCCAAATGGAAACAATGGTGCAATAGCAAATGTGTACATTATTTCAAATTTGTTGTGCAATTGAAAAGTTGAGAATAATTACCTTTTTGTGGAACTAATAAATTCGTTTGTAGCCTTTTTATAAACAGAATTTACAGGAGAGAAAGATTTTTAATTAATTAAAATCTTTATAATGGATAAGGATGTTAATGCAATTTTGAACATAACTGGGAANTTGTGCAATTGAAAAGTTGAGAATAATTACCTTTTTGTGGAACTAATAAATTCGTTTGTAGCCTTTTTATAAACAGAATTTACAGGAGAGAAAGATTTTTAATTAATTAAAATCTTTATAATGGATAAGAATGTTAATGCAATTTTGAACATAACTGGGAAAAAAAATCTAAGCAAAAGAGATGAGAATTCATATTCAATATTTAACTTTGAATATTTCTTTATTCTTTCATACTAAATCTTCATATTCTTAAATTTTCCCAAAGATGCATAGACATTTACAGTTTACTTGTAAATAAGTTATTTTATGTTTTTGTAATAATATACTCAAGATATAGATATATGTATAACTTTTAAGTTGGACGATGTTACATATTGTTAAAGAAATTAAATGAAAATAATTTTTTTGTAATAGAGACAGAATAAAATATGAATATAAAATAGATAATATAAAACGGAATACGAACAAACTGAAATATTACCACTTTCTTCCAGCTGCTCCAAACTATCGATATCCTCGTAATATATCCTTTTGCTGAAACTAGATGCAAGCTGAGAAGTGATAATCCCATTGAGGATCAAGCTAAGAAGCAAACTGCACATCAGCAATAATCTCTCGGGGAACCAAGGCTGGCCCAATTTAAAGGGTTGCATCAGTTGAAATACAACCTTTGAGAAATACCTCCCAAACGACTTGAGAAAGGACAGAAACACTCGATTGAATCGCTTCGAATTATCCTTCCTCGTTTTTATTATCGGCCAGATGTTTTGCTTCTTCTCGAACAGGCAAATTCCGTTAGCAAGACGAGGATACCTAGAGCGACAAACAATTCTAATATTCTTTTATTGTCTGTTCTTCTATGTTGTGATCAGAGCTCATGGATATTGAAAATTGTAGAAATATATAGATTACATTCAAATGGCGAAATTAACGTTCAAGAGTCCAATCTTATTGGAGACTTTATTAGAAACGATTCGAAGAGTTGGAAACGTTTTAATAAACGCGTAGCTGCTATATTAAATCTTGAAATACATTGTGTGTTTGACCTCAATTGTCGGAAATATTGCTTCCATATTTATCATAGCAGGAGTAAAGTAATACAAACTGTATGTAATACAAATGAAAATTTATATGTCAAATGTGTCCACTTATTGCAACTCATCTTTCAAATGTTTTCTAAACTTGATTTTCTCGAAAACGAAGAAATTTTTATTCTTTCTTCTCGATTTATTTTTCCATTTAAAATCATTTTCTGCTCGATTACTGGCTCGCTCCTTGTAAACGAAGACTTTGAACAGTCTTGTACAGTTTTTGCGAAAACCATCTCATATACATACACGTATATATCTTTTTTACGATAGAAGCTCGAGCTATTTTCATTCGCCTTCCACTTTCGCAGATNGCTCGCTCCTTGTAAACGAAGACTTTGAACAGTCTTGTACAGTTTTTGCGAAAACCATCTCATATACATACACGTATATATCTTTTTTACGATAGAAGCTCGAGCTATTTTCATTCGCCTTCCACTTTCACAGACNTCGAGCTATTTTCATTCGCCTTCCACTTTCGCAGATAATTTACATTTTATTTAAAATGATTCTCGATGATCCGCTATAATTTTCCCTTTTCCTTTGATGATATACTTCAAAAAAACAGATACGACCTGATAGTCGGCCAGATGTATTCTATGTTTTCAGCACATACTCACCCGTATACCTTGCCGTGCAGTGCTTTTTCCGTCATCTTTGGAACAATCTCCTCTAAAAAGTACGTATCAACGGGATATTCGCAGCAGAAAAACGCTCTTCCGCCTTGTCGAATGGCCGCGAAGATCTTCTGATTTCTCTTGTTCTTCAAGATCGTGTAAATCATCGAGATGACGAAGTGCGTCGCAAACACCAACAACCAGGCTTTCCCTGTGAAGATCTTGACCATCACCAGATAATCAGGTACTGGCGGAGCTTTCGGGACGAGAACGCACAATTTGTCGCTGGTGATCGAGGTCGTGAACTCCAACTGTCTGGTTGAATAGTCCTTTACGAAGAACTCGTTGAAGGACACGTCCGCGAACCCGTAGACCAAGTGTCCGATGGTCCCAAAAAATGCGCCCTTCTCTTGCCAGCCGAATTTGTCCTTCGATCGTATCAAAACGTACGTCACGTTCATCATTCTGCATACTTCCTCGAGATAGTTGAAGTCCAGTCCAGAGAAATAGCCATTCTGGAAGATCATCGTGCTCGTTTCGAAGATGGAGATCTTCAAGGGGAACAATTTGAAGTCCCTTCTATCCTCGACGAACATGCCCGATATATCGGTGTCGTTTGGTTCGCTGATTAACAGAAAATCGTCCTCCTGCGATTTGATACAGTGCCAGTCGCAATTGGTGTTAACGTAATGGCTGATGTGGCGAGCAGCATAATCGAAGGGATCGTGTCGAATCGTTTTGTCGTTGGCGAAAAACAGTAGCTTGTAAACCCTCCTAAACCTCCAGAGCTTCTCGAACGCCCACTTACAGAATCTCTCGTGCTCGGGCAAATTGATGGCTCGTCGTCTCTGCTCTTGAAGAATATAGAAATTCTCTGGATGCCAGAACGTGGTCAAGTACGGAGAACTGAGGATATATTTCAGATGATCCACGCTCGAGAACAATAATAACACACAACTTTCGGTCTCTATGGTGTGATAATTCTGTCTCACGTCTTTATACTTCAAAGATATTAGATGTTTCAGGCTGATTAGTTTCGTGGACACGTTTAAACGAACTGAAACGCCACGAGGGACATCGAAAGCACTATGATCATCGTAATCATCGTATACCACGGTTAGCAGCTTCGTGTGACTGGTTTTCGACCATTTTTCTAAGAAAGGATATATGTTGGAGTAGATGATGTCCGAGCCCGCTCCATTCGGCAGGGATAATTCGCAAACGACACGGAACAGGATGGCCAAAGACAGCAGTATGACAGGGAACATCCTGGACATCCTTCTCGAAAGCGATGTAAACGTTTTTCCACGTTATTGATGGTGACTGTGGATTGGATTTTTGGAAAGAAAAATAGAAGAAAAACCGAAGAATAGTCGGAAACAGACTATAAACGGAGAGTACCTCGTATTTAAAAAATGTTAAAAATAAATATTTAACGTGGCAATGATTGTCATACCACTAACAAACCGTAAGTCAAAAAATAGCCAGTCATTGGGAATGATTAGCAATAAAATATTTAGTTACGAGGATAGGTCAAAGGTTGTCGAGGCAAAGTTCCACGTTACACTGAAACTTTCGCTAAAAATTGAAAGAAACGAAAGTGATCTGATAGACAGATATTATGAGGGGATCGGTATCCAGTGGATCTGTTTGCGTGATAGTCGACATTTGAAATAGAATTTACAAGATATATATCACGCATTCCTCGATAAGTATCGCGTCTGCTGAACGGAAGACTTTTTATAATATACCACAATTACCGTGATCGTAGATATTGTGTAAATTGAGCTCTTACATCATGTAAGTAAATGTAAATAATAATCGTTTTATTTGACAGAGAACCTGACACGAATTCGTGAATTGAAATGAAACACATCGATATGTAGATGTTAATCATTAATTATTAATTTCAAGGAATCACGATCTGAATTGATAAAATATTCGTAGCAAACTGCACGCTTGGAAGAAATTTTCAAAACTTTTTTATCATCCATTCCATAAACTTTTTGAACGAACTACAAAAACAAAATTTCGTCTAAATGGAAATTTAATAATTTGGTGTTTCGATGAGTATGATAAATATTTTATACAGTACTCTTGGGAAAGGAACAGCTGTTTTCTTCTTTCGTAGCTCGAATGTGAATGGCTTAAATCATTATGATTAGTTTACAGATAAATTCAGATAGGTCCATTCCAGTATTTTGATATAATTTTATTAATCGTGATTAATTTTATTAATCAAGTCTTCTTCAAGATTTCTTTGTCTTTTTCCTTTGTCTTCCTTCAAAGGTAGCTATACAAAGGCAAATGTCCCAGCAATGTTATTATAATTTTCACCCTCAACTGACACTTTCGTTTTCTGAGCATAATTCAACTTTCCCAATGCTTGGGAACACGACATGTGATCCTCCTTTCACTCCGAGACAAAGTTCCAAATTGAGTTCCTGCTGCTCGGTTTCGTGACTAATCGACAATTTCATTGTAGTGTTGAATAATTTACTAAAGTAAGCTTTTAGCTGGTGATTTCACAGAAACACGTATATGAAATTTTATAAAACTTATTTGAACACTACGAAGCTGTAAAGAACTTTTTACTAACAATATTGAAAATATCATTAAAAAAGACAGTACATGTCAAAACATTATTAAAAAATGTTGACAATACAATATTCGATAAAATTATATACTTTTATAAAAGTAGATGGAAGAAATGGAAATTGTAAAATCGTTTCTGCAATAGAAGAAAGATTAAAGAATAGAAAAGATTAAAAAGGATTAAATTCCGTATAATTTTACACGGTTGTGGACTTCATATCCAATAACTCAATATTTGTCTATTTTAAAACCAAAAAAAAAATGTACCTTTCTGACAGCATTTCCTAAAATTCACTGACAATGAGTTAAAATTCTCCTGTATCTAAAGATCTTAAAATTCCTTTTATCCTTTATTTAAAGGAAACTCCTTTGTTTCTCGCCTTTTATCTTAGCTTTAAATTTCACTTTTATTTCTTTCCACTACTGGTTGACAATTTCAGCTGAATTCAACTTCAACAGTCTTATTGTTAGAGCAGTAAGGAACAAATCTCATCGTCAAATGTCTCCAGCTGAAATCGTAAATGCTATCATGAGAGAAGAAAAGCAAAGGATCATTGTAAATTTTCACCAATTTACAATCCTGTAACCATTCAACCGGTTGGACGTGTCCATTCTACTTAAGCTTAGTCATTCGTACCTGCGAATCTATTGTCATAAAGAAACAATCTTTGTATTCACAACTATTAACCAAATATATGTTATTAAATATCAACTTGAAGAAGTTCCGTATCCTGTTAGTTACGCGAACTCAATAGATCGTCCAAAGAAAACTGGAATAATTTGTTTTACATAATAAACAAGCAATTAATCAAGACTTAATCCCCAGGATTATGGTTCAACAAAGTAAGATTACAAAGAGAAAGGTGAAAATGGAAAATGAAAATTACGGTATCCAAAGGATATGAACAGGTAATCCTTAAACTATAAGCAGCAAAAAAGGCAATATATTTTCTTTTGTTCATAGCCTTCATGTGTGTCTATAATCTATTAATCCTTGACAATCTTGAAACAGCACTCACTGGGTATATAACAAGTTAAATAAGAGTGTAACAAGTTAAATAAGAAAACTCGTTCTCCTTGGCACTTGGACTATTAAACGAGCAGACTCGCAAGGATTCATAATGAATGAAAAAGGAGAAAAAAGTAAAGTTTAGTAAATTGAGATACGTATCCAAAATGGAAATATAAAAATTATATTTTGAAATTTAAAATTCCACTTTCCGCCGAATGAAAGATTTACACTTGTTTTATTTAATAAATTCGCATTATTTATTTATATTCTCTATTTAATTGTTTTCATTTTCATTTACTTTCACCTTGCTTATTTACATTCTTCTGGCAATCCCCTAATTAATAATATTTAAATTTAAAATAAAATATGAAGCCTAAATAAAAGGTTCAGACTAGATATTAATAAAATAAATTTTTGAGGCAGAATTATTCTTTTTTTATTTTTCAAACAAATAAATTCAGACTTCGTCTGAATTGAGTATCCTTGGTTCTTCCTCCTGTTTGTTCGTTCTTTCCAGCTGAATTTTCATCAATAATTTCTTCGCAGTTTGCGTTATCTGCGATAAAAGATAAAAGGTAAAAAAAGAAAGGAGGATTAACGCGAAACGTTCTCTACTCCGTCGAAAACACTTGCCTGTGGATCCACATCAATCACAGCCGTAATATCATTTAGCGCTGTTAAAAATTCAGCCGCAATATCTTTTTTGCCCTGTGTCTCTAATATTATCGCATAATTGATTAATATCAGAGGATCTTGCGGTGAAAGAGCATGAGCTTTCTGTAGTACTTTCTCCGCACCCTCCAGGTCATCTAGACGCTTTAAAGCGACTGTAATAATAATAAAGAATTGGATTTTTTCCGTTATTATCGCACACTATCGTGTTAGCTGACGATGATGAAAGACGAAACGAAATGGATACGATTACAATTTCTTACATAGGAATGANTTCTTTGTTTTTTTCGCTTTAAAATGTTTTTTTTTTTTTTTTTTTTTTTTTTTTTTTTATATAAATTTAATACAGATGTTATCGTCGAAAGCGTTGATCATTGAAAGCGAATATCTCTTTTTTTTCAATGTAGAAAATAAAAAAGAAATACATGAACGAAAACACAAATAGACAGGAATGAGTAAGCTTAAAAATAACGAATTTGAAACCAAATAATAATTCCTCGATTGTAACATATACTTCTTGTGTTTGTCATGATAAAATGTTCGTCACGATAATATGTTTGCTGATAACGCGTAGTCGAAGTTAATCACTGTTTCTCTTTAAAAAGATTTTATCTGATTGCTCGTAACTATCTTCCGTTCGTCGAAATTATATCTCTGTCTCTGCGCGAGATCGAAGGTTACAATATTTTTTTTCAAAAACCCTTACGTCCAAGTAGAAGATACGGCATTGGATTTTTGGAGTCGGCATTAACTGCAGCGCACAAATAAATTGCGGCCGAGGCTGGTTGGCCGGTGGTCAGAAAAACCATACCCAAATTATAAGCGGGCAGAAAAGCCATGGAATTGAGGTAGTGAGCTCTTTTCAAGCAGCTAATTGCCTGGAAATAATTACGACCAATTTGTCCACGACAACTACGAAGCAGATATTTTGCGAGGACAAATGACAGTTGCATCTTAAAGCGATTAACACATAGCTAAATGATCGACGAGATTGAAAATCGTGTTTCAACAGATGTCCCCTGAATTTTCTTGATTGTGTTAGAAACACAATCGAGACTCCGATCTCGCAAGAAAATAATAAAAATTAACTCCTCGAACTGCGGAAACGTGTGACCCAACGCTCTTTTTTTTTTTTCTCATCCCGTGAGAGACCTCACCCCATCGTCAAGTTACGGCGAAATAGATTAAGAAACTTTTACTCCGTGCACACTGCTTCTCGGATTTTAATCATCAAATTTAAAAGTCTCCATTGTTTTGAAAATATTTTACAACGTTCACGGTTTAATTCTGTTTATTGAATTACTTTTCCCGCGTTAAAGTGATTTTAGACAAAAAAGAAATTGGCTGCGGTAAATATCAGTTTGCAAATTATTGCCGGTCGGCAAAAATTAAAAGGGAGAGTGATTACTTGTATACTTGTATACTTCATTTTCTTTTGTTTCTCTTTCCCCTTAGAATTTCTCTAATTTCTTGCCGTTTTTCACTTGTAGCGGTGCATTATAAGCTTTAATTGAGTTCTTCTGGGTTGTAAGTGAGTCCCAGTCATCGTTCTAAGACTCCTTTAATGAATTAATTTTCATCATTAAATTCAGCAACGTGCACGGATTCACTTTCGTGAATATTGTGTATATTCTCAAATAAAAAAATGCCTACATTTGCCTTTTCTTCTAATTTCTACGAACGTGTCTTGATAGAGTGCAGATGGTGTCACGATACTACTTTTTCTCTTTTTCAGTGTGTCTTTGCTCTCTGCTCTTTTTACTTTTTTAACTTTGTGCAATATAATATTGCTGAAAGTGACTATGATTGACTTTCTTTCATTTATGTTTAAGCTTTAATAACTTAGACCGTGTTACAAGCTTGATAATAATGGCCAGAAGTGTTGAAACAAGAATTATACAAACGAGTAGTAGTTTATGCGAATGTACTTACGGCAACAAATTTCTGCTTGCCGTAAAAACACATTCCAATGTTATTCCATAAGATATACGATTCTGGGATCGATTGTGCTGCCAGTTTGTATTTCGACAGCGCAACATCATATTCTTGATGATTCTAAAGAGTGAACGTTTTATCTCTGTATGTAATACTTTATTTTATTCTTACGGATTTATTCGCGCACTGATGCTAAAATCAATAAATCACAAGTAACATTGTAACCGAAAGTTTGCTATAGAATTTCCTATATACATATATTTCCTTAACAATAAACTTGTTATTTATATATACATCTCACAATTTATATATTCAAATCACGAGAAGGATATAAGAAAAATTCTTGACTAAGTTTTAAGCTATTATACTTCTTACTAAAACAAANTATTTTATTCTTACGGATTTATTCGCGCACTGATGCTAAAATCAATAAATCACAAGTAACATTGTAACCGAAAGTTTGCTATAGAATTTCCTATATACATATATTTCCTTAACAATAAACTTGTTATTTATATATACATCTCACAATTTATATATTCAAATCACGAGAAGGATATAAGAAAAATTCTTGACTAAGTTTTAAGCTATTATACTTCTTACTAAAACAAAAGGTTCAATTTCAAATCCTTTTCGTATTAAATTATTTTTATATATTTATTAATTTAATATTGACACATAGCTTTTATAAAGTAAAGAAAAATGAGACAAGAATATCAGATAAGTTCGTTTGTCGAAAGTGGTTCAATTTCAAATCCTTTTCGTATTAAATTATTTTTATATATTTATTAATTTAATATTGACACATAGCTTTTATAAAGTAAAGAAAAATGAGACAAGAATATCAGATAAGTTCGTTTGTCGAAAGCAATTTCTCCTTTCTTTGAAATTTAATAATAGTTGATATTTTTCAAAAGCAATGTACTTACCTGAATTATCCACGCTATTGGTAGCATTGCCTTCGTGCAATTTGGAGAATGAGCGATTGCAGTGCCGAACTGTTGGAATGCTCGTTGAACGTCGCCAATTTTAAGGTAGAGAAGTCCTAATTCAGTTGCGACTTCTATGCTTTCAGGATTCTCACTGAAAAGGCCAAAGAAATGAGTTAAATTAAGGAGAAGATCGTAAAGAAAAAAACATTATTCATAGAATGAACTGTTTTCAAACAAGGAATTTTTGGTTCTAGATAACGTAATAATTGTTCTATTGTTACATGAATATTTTAGAATCATTTTTACCACAATTTGATTCAAAATTCCTTGAAACAAATGAAAGCGAAACCGCATATCATAAAAACAATGCTTTTTTGAAAAGAATGTTTAATCTTTTCTATTATTTTTTACTTTTTTAAAGAATCAAATGAAAAATGTTTAATGCATATAGAGCAGCATATTTTCAACTTTTCAACAATTTCCATTTATTTGATATCATCTTAAATGTACGCTCAATAAAACAATATATCAATGTTATTAAAATCAACAAAATATAACGTTAATTAACATCGTAATCAATCATCAATTTACATTATTCCTGTTTAGTATGCGTTTTTTTTAAATCTGAGATCTATAATTAGATTTTGTTACAAGAGGTAAAACATAATACCCTGGAATATATCGTAAACGTTTCAGCCGTCAATCTCACGACGCTGGAATTAAATCTGCACATGTAAGATGTTTGTGAAATCAGACGAGTGTTTATTACAAAATACGTTAAAAACAATGACAAGATGATAATCACATACCTAAGAGCAGCTGTATAAGCGTTTTGTGCCTCTGTAACATTATCTTCAAGAAGGCATATTCTCGCGAGAAGAATATATGGTAATTCATTTTTTGTCAATTCAATCGATCTTCTTAAATACTTTTTTGCTTCGTGCAATTGATTCAACTTTACGTAACATTCACCTGGGAAAAAACGATTTGAATCATTTGGATCATGAATTTGTTATTTAGGATATAAATAAATAAATATTTCGCGACAAGTCATAAAATCATTTACTTTCATTTGCAATAAAAAAACATTAACGCTGCAATCTATCTGGTGATTTAGAACTATCTCGGGCTTATTCTAATTAAAAACTTTTATAAACTTTTATAATATTCTTTCTGTTACAGTATCAATAAGTAAAAGAGTTTTATATTTATTCTTGAATGTTTGTTATAATACAGTTAATACATACCCAGGTTAAAATAAATTTCCCAGTCTGGTGTTTTTAATATCTTCTCAGCTTCCAAGTATGCGTCAACTGCATGTTTGTGATTGCCCATTATTAAACTATTAATTAATATATTGTAAAAAATACTTGAATATTTCCTGTTTTCTAAGAGCGTGGTAATGTATTAATTACAATTAACATTTATAATTTTTATTAACATGCATGTTTGTGATTGCCCATTATTAAACTATTAATTAATATATTGTAAAAAATACTTGAATATTTCCTGTTTTCTAAGAGCGTGGTAATGTATTAATTACAATTAACATTTATAATTTTTATTAACTTCGATTTTTTTCTCATGTATACTAATTGTTATTTAAATTAATTGTTAATTAAGATCATTTTATTTCAAATGAAACCATAGATGTCTTCTAGTGTTCTGCACTAACATCTGAATCTCATCTGATCTCACTCTTAAATTGCATAATTAAAATTAAATTTCCTTTACTCACAACGATTTAGCTATCTGCTTCACATTATTAACATTCGTTGAATTAATGTTATAGGCGGCTTGAAAACTGTTTAACGAATCTTGAATTTTTCCTTCTCGTCTTAGCAGTAAACCCTA
>NIPQ01092395.1:8524-30316 GCA_002806875.1 Lepidotrigona ventralis hoosana | reverse complement strand
CGTATATCTAAATGTATCAGGGAATCTGTATCACTTATTACGTATACATTGCCGTTTGACTACAATCTGTACACATTCGTTACAAAGAAAACTGTACATACATATGTCCCCTTCTAGATTATTTTTTTAAAAAAAAAAAAGAGAGAAAAGAAATTATTCTTTCTTAAACGCTGCGCGAAATTAAAATATATAAATTATTTCATTATTTTCTTAGTATATTATTTATATAATCTCGTAAAATACTTTACATGTAAGAAATTAAACCATCGCTAGTTGAGGCAACCAATAACGACGAATATACATAGACTCTGTTAGGATGAAATTCAGCGCAGCATTTAAAGAGTTAATGTTCAAAGTAGATCTACGAGGACTCACTAATATTTTGGATAATAGCAATAAAGATAAAATAATTATTCCTTCAATCAAGAAAGCATCGAAAGCGCAGCGTTTACCGTACCACGAATAAACAGCGTTTTAATCTGCTATTTTCTCATGCGCTCGGGGCGAGGCTAGGGCGATTTAGGAACTACGTGACAGCACAACCGATGCAAGTAACTATTTCATCTGTTTTCTGGATTTTTCCTGTTTTTTGCTTTACACAATGAATTGTTGGTGAAATTCGATATTGACGGTTTCTATGTCACGACCATTGGAACTCGGCCAAGAAATGGCCGATCGAATGTTTCTTGCCCGTGTCGAGTGAAAAGCAGCGAGAGAACCTCAAAAAGAAATTCGGGAGGAAAAGAAAGATCTTGACTTTCCAGTTAGATTAATAACGAGCCGACCGGGGGGAATTACGGTCGAATGACAAAACACCTGTTTTACCAATTACGCGCGATCTGTACCGATAGTCAATAACGTCACGACGGAGTAAACAATTAAAACGCTCGAAACGCCATCTCTTAACAACGACGCGCACCCGCGATACACTGATACACTTTGCACTCGATGCACGGAACTTCGGAAACTTTCGCATAACTTGCCACATAATAATATTGCACGACGACACAGAAACCGCACGTCTTATATACTCATTCTCTTTCTTTCTCTTACTTTCGCTCCAAATTTACTTTTTTCCTCATTTATTCTTGCTCTCTTTCTCTCTCTTTTTTTCTCGCCTTCGCGACACAAGTTCACCTAGTCTCTTACTAATATTTTGCACTCTTGCAATTTCTTATCATTTGCCTATCACTCGATTAAAGGTTGTATCCGAAGAACAATATTCGCGTTGCACAATTATCGATAAATATATATATATTATATGTACGTATATATTACGCATAAATAATCGATTGCGCGCTTTTTGATCCTATGTACAAGTGTAGTTTCATGTAAATTAAAAATAATTATTTTTTTTTCATCCGCTCTTCCCATACTCTCTCTCTCACTCTCTCTCTCAACATGTAAATAATACTTTTTAATTTTTTTCTTGCCCGTATTTTTTTATTATTTCACATGTTTTCTCTCTNTATTATTTCACATGTTCTCTCTCTCTCTCTCTCTCTTTCTCTCTCTCGTTTGATAGATAAAAACTGTACTATCTCATCCTCGTACTGTAGGAACTTAAGATCGTGACTTCGTTCTCGGAGTCCCAGAAAAATCAAAGATATTTCGTTTGTCGTATTTGTGCCTTCCAGTATAATATGACTGTACCCCGTAATGGTAGTATAACCATTGTAACAGTGTATACAATACAGTGATGATGGTCTTTAAAAATATTTACGTTACCACGACAATCATAATACCGATAATGACAAACATGATGATCATAACACGATATTAAATAAGAATGATTACACGGTAATTACGATATAATGACAGTGATGCACTGACAATAATGTACAACGACGATGTTCTTCACTTAAAAACTAATGAATTAAAACGATAACTAAGAGTACGAAAAAAATTATTGCGAAAAATAAAACTTCGCCAGTGAAGACGAAATGACATCTCGAACAGAAGGTAGAAAAATATTTTGAGAAATCTATTTCATTAGATCCACTATGGTATTTCGGTAAAAACACTTCTCTTTTGAAATTTAACGTTTATCGCGTTGCATTATTTTTATAGTCGAGGAGAAAGGAAAAAAAAAAAAACTAGAAGAATACATTGGAATCGGCTGGTGTTAGAAAAGAGCACGTGAATCAAGATAAAGCAAGATTTTCTTGAAATAATTTTCTTTCGATGCACGTCATCTCGCTACGGGTCCTATTAAAAAATGAATTTACATCAGGAGGGATATTTTCGGCATATTACGCGCGCGCAACTTACAAGAAATATGTTAGTAACGAGTTACTAAAATTAATTAATTAATACTAAAATTAATAATACCGCAATAGAGCTAATGATATGTTGCGATTGCGTTTTGTTCGGGACGATCGTTAAGCGGCGCGGACAAATCGATTCTTTTCGATTAATTCGAGTTAATGCGTAATATTAATAGTAGCTTAAATGATAACCATAAATAATGATAAAATTATATTAATAATAATGATAATACTAATAATAATAATAAATATAAAAAATAGTAATAATCGTAATAACGATCCATCAAGAGAGAATCAATAATTGCGTCGGTATATTTATAACAACGACAATCAACGCCCGATGATATTTTATGCTTCCTACCCGATTCGAATACAACCTTTCGTGATTTACAAACTCTTTAATCCTTTCGTGTACCTTGTGCGCGTATGTGTGTTCAAGATCATTAACAACAAATTAATAATTATTATCGGTCGATCCTTATTAAACTGCTCCATTCCCTTTCGCGACAGTTTAACTAACTTGTACTACGCACGGTAATATCTATATAGTTTCGCGGTAATAAAGTAACCAATCGATACGCGCTTTCTTTCTATCTACTTCCATCCGTTCTGTTCCCATTTTATTTCTTTATTTACACCCTATGTGACAATGTGACAATTTCCCTCGATACTGTTCACGCGGGTATGCGTACGTGTGTATGAGCGCGTATGTGTACGTGTGAGTGCGAATACGTGTATCCGTATATCCGCCTGTATAAATTTTTGTATGTCTCTTTCACATGCAGCCTCCGTGTCTTTCTCTCTTCTTTTGCGCGCGCAATCGTACTGTCATCAGATCATCATCTTTCGCGTGTGCCTTGCACCTCCACTTGTCCGATCGTTTTACGTTCCCTTTTCCCGCGAAGTGAAAATTCGTGAAAATCGTCGATGGTCGATTTTCAACTTTCTCGAGAGGAGACTCAAGACATTGCTCGAATATGCTTCGCGATCAGAGCCGGGTCAGGAGTTATGCTCATTTCCTTAAAAGGCTTACGAACAACGAAACAGGCGTAAGTTTTTATTTAAAGAGTATCTAACTAACGTACAGATCCGTGATTTTTTTTCCCCCTCCGTTTAACTGCAAAATAATACTGAAGTCTGCACATGGTGCCTATCACATATGTCTATTACGTAGTCTTTTTTTTTCCCCCCCTTTTCACAGTCGTTCCAATATTCACGCGTACGATTAGCCGCACACACTTTTTTTTTCTTTCGCTTTTTCCTTTTTAAATTAATACATACAATTACAACTCGCGATCCAGAGAGAAACTCGTCTTTCGTCTCTGTTTCACTATTTCGATTTACTTTCGCACGCATTCCCTATTCTCACTAGCATCTCATTAGCTTACTCGCTCCTGTTTTCGACAAACAGAGTGGATAAAAAATTGTTAAAACCAATCTCGACGCGATCATACCGTTCCGAACGCCTCCATGTTCCATCAAGATAGAAATATATCATTAACATACGTATAAGCTGCAATGAAAACGCTTACATTTACAATATTTAATGGAAATGTATGTTAAATGAATTATTTAAAATACGATGTGATGTCTATATTAGGGAGTTTCAAAATTATGTCAATAAAATTTGAAAATAACTGAACATTTATGATAACTAATAACACACGTAAAGATTTCTTTCAGTTTCAGCGCACTAATGTTCAAGATGTTTTGTGCGCAATGTGCGTAAATGTGCAACAAAATGAAAGCATGTTCAATTGATATCACCATATCGTCTCATTAACGGTGATATAAAATTGACCAGTTTTCACAGTAATAGTAATCACATTACATTACATGAAATTACACTACATCATAAAGAAATCAAAAACTGAAAGAAATCTATTGTGAACAAAATTTGTTCAGGAAAAAAGAAACAAAAATATACACAAATGTAATATCTGAAATCTTTGAGTTTAATTAATTATGTCAACGAGTCTCACGAAATAATGATTTTCATGGCAGAGTATTAAGAAAAAGATCCTTACATTAATAAGAAAAAGAAGACACAAACTTTTGGCAGAACATACAACATCAATGAAAATAATGCTTCCTTGAATTTAATATTTTCAGGTTAATATCTCAGTTGATCGACATTATCCATGGAAACAACAAACTACATAATGGAAATCCAAAATTTACTAAAACACAGGGATTTATTAAAATTATTAAAAACGGGGATTATTAAAAATTATTACTAGCGTAAGTTGGGAAGCTTCTAACGAGATAACAATCCCGAACATACAATTAGATTAGATAATAGAATAGATTATATAAACTACATATCACTGCTAGACATGAATCCAATTGAAAATTTATCATATGAATTTAAGTAATTTCAAATGGAATTTGATTGACTTGTACTTTTATCAAATCATTGATTCGTCATATGGGATAGTAAACTTATAGCTAAAACCTATAATTAGGGATGATCCAATAAAATAAATTAATAAATTAATATGTTATACATATAATAAGATAATAATGTAAATATAAAGTATAATATAATATAATAATAATAATGTTATAAATATAATAGTTTTTAAATAATTCCCACCACCATAGACACCACATTATTTTAAACATGCATTATCTAACATGCAAATTAATTATTACAAATGTAATTATTTTCAGACAGGATAATTTACTTTATTAATAATTTACTTTATTATTTACTTTATTAATAATTTAAATATAATAATTTACTTTTATTAATAATTTAAAAGAAAGACTTAAAAAAACTCTGAAAATCATCTCAATGAGACATGCATAAAATTAAAAATTGTGCACCAATTAGTTTCCTGAAAGTCATTATCAATTATCAATTGTTAATTAGTTATCAATTTTTTTTTTTATTAAAAAGAATGGAAATAAAAAGAAATGAAGTAGCTAAAAAAAAGTTATTTGTGTAAAATATATAGGAGACTGAACGTACGGTATAATCTGTTGAAGCAGTTATAAACTCTTTTGAAACACCCTGTATATTATATATATATATATTATATATATATATAATATTAATAATCAATAATAATATCAGTTTGTATTGTACAGGCTATTTTGGGGCTGAAAGCCTGTGGTCTCTCTAATATTTTTTTCACTTAACCCCCTTGTTGAACCTTATACGCTTTCTCCCATCATTACACTCTACTTAAGTTATTCTTTAATAATATATTACTCTCGGTTTCGCTAGATGACATAACGGAATTAACCATCTTTTTTTCCTGCCATTTCCTCACCACTCTCTGTTTTTTTTTTTTTTTTTTTTTTTTTTTTTTTTTTTNTTTTTTTTTTTCTTCATTACCATTACTTTTACAGTTTAATATGTTCTTTTTCTCTTTATCTATCGTAGATTTGTCTGTGGCTATCCCTGATGTGTTAGTTACCCTGCGCTTCCGTCTGGTTGTCGAAATATTGTTGCGAAATTGTGGTCTACGATTAAAATTTCATCATTTGTTCCGTGTTTTAAATACGAATTTTGTTCCTCTTTGTATTTCTTGTTATTACTTTGCTCCTTTCCTTTTTGCTTGTATGTATGTTCTTATTTCTTTCTTCTTCTTTCGCTTTTTGTTTGTTTCTCCTCTTGTTTCGTCGAACAAGGTTCGCGTTTTCGGCGAGCTCACCAAGATTTACCGATCGAACGAACGAACGAACGAACGGGAAAGACAGGAAAAGTTTCGCCCTTTCCCCCGCCCGATTAATTCGCCAAGTTTCTTAGCGACTCGACTAATCGATCGTTCGCATATATAATATAATACGCTTCGTTTTGCTAATCATCGATGTAGGAAAGCTTCGCGTTGAACGTGAAATAAAAGTAACGAAACGAATGTTATCGAGGAAACTGTTACATATTTACGGATCAACATATATATATATATATATATCTCCGTACTGAACATTTGCTGGAAGTAACTAGTGCGTATTAGACAGCTGTGATACTTCCGGTATCGAGAGAAGGAAATGAGAGAATCTTGGCAAGCTCACGCCTTTCTGCGTAATGTAGTTATTATGTAAACCTCATCCTACCCCCAGTTCCTCCCGAGTGTTATATGATTTTACGAATCAATGTGATTTGTTTGGTTGTTGCGAGCGTTTCTTTTTTTTTTTTTCTTTTCTTTTCTTTCTTTCTTTCTTACGATTTGGAATCTTATCAGGCGTCAACGCAAACGGCTCGCGCGAAAGTGACGTATATGTATACATCGATGTATCAAACTGAATAATATTCTCGATTAACATTGGGCGAGTAGCGTAAAATAATGCTCAAGTGGAAGCTCATTTCGACGCGCTTCAACGGGGGCAGCAAGGGCAGAGGTACACGAAGTATATTATATGCTTGGTCAATGTTTCGTTCAATCGTGGAAACATCGTCGATTAAAAAACACGATGGAGTAACCAGTCAGCTAGCTAGCTAGTCGATCAAGGTAAATAGAGATATACATACGTAAGCTGTATCGCAAAAATAGAGATCGGCGTCAAATGAAAAACAACGTGTCGGATTATTGCGTATGATTGTCAAACGAGTAACGATCGTTCAACACGTCAGCCTGCTGCCTCCGAGCGCGTGTTAGAACAGGTATCTTAACAATCTGTGTATTAAACTATTGTTTAAGTCTTGTAACCTTACCTCATGTACATCACAGGCCACGAGGATGTTTTCGAAGTAGAAAGCACGTCTCTGTCTTTCTTTCTCTTCCTCTCTTCTCGTTCTCTCTCTTACTTATCGCACGTCACTTTCCCAGCGAGAAGTCTGCGATTCAAAACGGCGGATTACACGAGTATTTCTCAATAATTTTTGCTATTTCACGAAACGGTAGCCATTGCATTCCCTTCAGCTGTGTTTTAACAGTTACTATTTGGTATGATCGCTCTTGTAGCAGGAACTATTTATAGTGATGATACGAGAGTTGTGTGTCTCGCCCACCAGCGAAAGTCTCCGTATCGAAGCACCTTGTTGCATTTGTTTTATTAGCCGGGACGTGGATTGCTTTTCGGTCAAGTTGTCCCAACTGAGCACACGTGACAGGGGGGACGAGCACCAGAAAAGACATTATCGATGACTGCTTTTCTCTCGAAGCTGTCTCCGGACGAGTCACTAATTTAATCAAGAAAGAAGATAACAAGTCGAGGAGAAAACGAGACGGTTTCGCGAGAGAGAATTTCGCCGGCACGCTTGACTGAGTCTGGCGTTTCGCGATTGACGGACAAAGGAAAGCGACGTCGATATTTTTGCTGACGGAGAAAGACGGACAAAGGAGGTCGCAGGAGAAACATAGAAAAGAGGAAGAATGGGGTAGCTGTGACAGCGGTGGGTTATAAGCGTGAACCGGGCAGGATGGAACGTCCGTCGAGCTTACACCCCGGAAACTGTAAATGGTGTGATAGTCAGTCTTGTGAGGAGAGAACAATTATCGCGGGGAAATCGGGGGGCACGCGGCGTGTTCTTCTGTTCGTTTATATGTAAGTATATTGACGTGTCTCGTGTGCGTGTGTTGCCGAGAAATCGTTAAAAGGGATGGTTGCTTTAGATCGGACATCTACGCGTCCGTGGTCCTTCAACGAAGATTCAATAATCGGTGTGTGTGTGTGTGTGACCGCGCTATGATATCACGCGTAAAACATTCTCTTCTAATCCGAACCGTTTTGCTGTAGTAGCGCGGGCGCCGACTGTGGCGGTTGCGGCTGCAACGACTCGTGATGATGATGATGATGATGATGATGGTGATCGATTGGTGACGGCGATCGACTGCTCCGTGCGGTGGACAGATCACCGGCACTGCCACTAGCACCGCCACCGCCGCCGCCGCTACCGCCGCCGCCGCCGCTGCTGCCGCCGGGATTGGCCGGAGGTTCGAAAGCCTTTTGTTCGCTCGGTGGAAGTAAATGCACCATACTAACCGGCACTGGGAACGCAGCTGCGGCAAAGTCAGGAAAGAAACCCTGTGGTAGATTACCGCCGAGCAACGAATGATGAGGAAATCCACCGTCGTCGCCCGGATGCGGTGGTAGACCGGCGAGTGGATGGGTCATTTGCGTCGGCGGCTGGACGGCCTTAACGTTGTTGTTTAGCGAATTCATTACTACTTCGCCTGTCGTCGCGCCCGTGCAGTCCCTCCTCAATTGCTCGAGTTTCAAACTTTTCCCGTATTTCCCTCGCACGTACATCAATAGACTGTTGTACGGTATACCGAAGATCCTGCTTGCTTGGGACGTGGTCATTTTCTTGTTCCAAACGTGTTGCAGCGCTTCGGTCAGTTCCGCATTCGTCCAAGACCTAGGAGGTCCACCTCTGGGTGCACTGTGTTGACCTTTCGGCCTGCCTACAGGCAAACCCCGACTAGTGTGGTCTCCCCATCTGCGCGGTGCGTCACCGTCGCCTCTGTGTTTCTTTGGCTTTTTCCCCGAATGATGACCGCTCAGACCCGCCGTACCAAAAAGCCCGTGCAGCGTTTCCGGTTTAAAACTATCGTGAAGATCCGCTAAAAGAGATCCTCTCTCGAGAGCACCTGCATGAGGAAACAGTCCACCGCCTAAAGATGCAACACCGTCCAACGGGAACATCGTCGTGACGGAACTTCGCCGCACTGTCAGCGGAGGTTCTTGCTGTTGTTGTTGTTGCTGTTGTTGCTGCTGCTGTTGAAACGGATGAGTTCTATTAGGCCCGTGCGGACTGCCATCCCGCGGATGATGACCCTGAGATGAATGTGGCAGTTGGCTTTGTGGATGATTCGGTAACCACTGGGCCGCTAATTGGCCCAGACTCGTCAGGTACTCGCTATGATGATGCGGCGGCGTTAGCGATAAAGCCGACATGTTTGGCAAACCTACCGCGGCTGCCGCCGCCGCTGCTGCCGCAGCAGAGGGGATATCTTGAAGGGAACCGTCGGGATGCAGCAGACTTGTCCCGGTTAACGGTGATCCCCTTGGACTACTCGCCGCTTCACTACTCTCCGCTTTTACGTTGTGCTGTTCGACTCCGCTCGGCGACGAGCATCTTTTCATCGAAAGGTTCTCCGCAATATCTTCCTGCTGTTGTTGGTTCTGTGAGCTCGAAGTGGACAACTGTTGGTGATGTTGTTGTTGTTGTTGTTGTTGTTGTTGTGGCTGTTGATGACTACTGGTCAGGTTCAAACCACTGGCTAACGGACTAAGACTCAGCGGTGGATGAGGCCTACTAAGATCTTGCGGTACTAACTCACCGGATCTCCTTCGAGGGCGTGCCTGTTTTCGCCGAGGTAGAAGAGGCGATCCACAACTTTCACGCAACTCACGCATTCCAAAGTTCAAATGGCCCATATGCGGTAACCTATCACGGTGGTCCCTCGCAGGATGAAATACAGTGGGCGTCGTTACCGGCGCTGGTTCTCGCGTGGACGGCGGCGCCGTGCTTTCCGACGCGTTGTCATCCTCCTCCGGAGTTTCTTGCCTGGCGCCTTCGGGTGTCGACGGCTCGCCTAGGAGAAGATCGGCAGTCGGTGTTTCCGGCGGTGACGTTGGCCTCGGTTCCGATGAGGTTAATCCACGCACTTGCAGACTTTCCGCCGCTCTCATCAGTCCTGGAAGTTCCTCGCGGCCGACTCTCACCTCGCCACGGTACATAAAGTCGATCAGCGCCGCTATTTCGTGACCGGGATAGTCCTTTAGCACAATCACCGGATGTTTGCAGGGGTGCTCCGCAAATATCCTTTCGAAGAATGGGCTGCAATTCAAACGTTTCATTTTACTTCGTGATTTCATTAACGTCGAGGTTCAGTTGATCGCTAAAACTCTTTCGACCAAAGGATATTTAGTATTTCCATAAACTGTTATGAAACTGTTTCTATGAACTGTTACGAAAGGCAATTATTAAAGTATATAACACTGCGAAAGTTATCTTCGTAGTATTTGTCAGCACTTAGTGCTGTTAGTATCTAGATTTTATAGAAATAAATTATTGAAAATTCAAATAATTAAAAAAAAAATGCAATCAACAATATGTTAAACGAAATATGTTGAATGAAAATGAAAATTAATAAAAGTTGAGATAAGATATAGAATTATAGTATTCTATAGAAAATTGTATTTTTTTTCTATATATCTGGTAAAGTTAATTATCGCAAAACTGTTTCTGTTGACATTCTGCTTCAAATATTTCTCCTGAATTTTTTCGCAATGTTAAAGCAATTTCACTTGACAATTTTTAATTTTTAATTCTTGATTGTTTTTTCAACTTTCTATTTTTTTTTTTAAATCTGCATCACAATCGTACAAATAGTGACAACAGTACCAAATTGAAATTGTGTTGAAGTGTTGAGAGGAGTTTATACGTTAAACGTTTGATTCACTTGTTGGTATAGAGAATCAACAATTTTTCATAAAAATGGTAGTTTCCTTCTTCGTATATATTATCCAGAAGATTTGTATGATTAATTGCCGAAATGATAATAAATCTGAAATGATAATAAAATTTTGATATTTTTCAACTATTTGAACAAAAATAAAATATTTCTAATAATGTTTTACACAACTGATTACAAATTTCTAATCCCTATATAATATAGTATATTTAGTAATATACTATATATAATATAGGTTAGTAAAACTGTTCTCTGTCTCTATATATATAATAATATAATATAGTATATTTAGTATATTTAGGAATATATATAATAATATATATAGTATATAATATGTATAATTTTTATATATAGTATATATATAATATATATAGTATATAGTATATAGTATATATAGTATATATAGTATATAGTATATATAGTATATATAGTATATAGTATATATAGTATATTATATATATATATATATATATGTACATAGAAAAGTTTAGCTAACCTATACAAATAAATATGCAATGTATCCGGCTTAAGTAGAAACACTGATATATCTAAAAAGTCATGAAATTTTACGATATGCAGAGAGACATACTCTGCTTTTATTTACTTAACTTTATACCTTAAATGATTATTGTTGTAATCGTATGCTTACTCAAAGCCTGGTGACTTCACCGATCTTCTAAAGATTAACATTCTCAACTAATTTTGTTAGGACTAGATAATTGCGATATATTTAAGTTTAGTCAGATAATTTTAGAATATTTTTGAGATAAACGTTTTTAATGGTTCTTATGCCGTAAAATATAAGATCGAATAGCTTAATCTACACTATATAGAGCTTAATCTACACTATATACTGCATTTGCTCTTGTTATAAATCTGTTTATGAAAACTTATAGTTGACTATACGTTTTCTATTCTTATAGTAGGTACTTTCGTTAAGATTATCATATACCTTGTACCTTATATACCTTGAGAAATAAAACGACAAGGATAGATTATTATATGCACGTTTGAAATGATCGTTCTCTGTTATGTCTTCCAATTTTTTTGTTTATATCTTATAAGAAGGTTATGTTTGATTTACACCGCCATTATCAAACACGCGACGCCTGCTTAAAACAAGAACCGAGTATGCATAATCTTTACGATGCTTAAAATGAAGTTTGCAAATAATATGAGATATTCGTGAGTTTACAGACTGACTTAGAAGTGTTTTAAAATTATGAAATTTTTAATGAAATTTGGCAAATTTATAACCACCGAGTGGTTTATATTTTATCACTGAACTATTTATTTAAAACGTAAGTGAACTTGGCTTCACCTTGGATTTTGATGAGACTTTTTTTTAATCATTTTGTTACAACATACTTGAAAAAAGATTATAATTAAAATAGAGAGTGTAATTTATCGATTTAATTTTAAAGATAATATCGGGTCATTACTATTACAAATTAATGTAAAATGCCTGCTATTTATAAGAGAAAGTACTAATTCTTTGAAAGATGTAGAGAACTATTTTTTTAAAATTTCAAAAAGCTAGATTAATATTACAATGTGCAAGCTATAGCCATTGGCTTTATGAGAGATGCTTTCAAGTACGAAAATTGTTTTTTGGCTCGATTTTTGGACGAAGCAGTATGGATCCGGTTCGAAACGCTTGAATTTTAAGGCGGATAGCCACTGTGTTGATAAATTATAGCAAAAATAGAAATGAAATGAAACGATTCGATAGGAGATCGAAAATCGTGATGAAACACCTGTATAATTTATAATCAGTTGATTTTTGTCACACGGATCGGTACATTTACACTTGTAAATGATTTATAATTGGTAGTCATACCAATCGGTACGACGCATTAATTGATTTTGTCGTGTCAAAAGTCGCACTAATTCATTCGCACTATTATTATATTTAATGTTGCACTGACTGATTTGTAATGGATCAATACGTCGCACTTACATTTAATTGAACATCGCACTGACTTCCCCACTAACGGTGGGTCTGCTTTATACGAATATGACGAGTGCTGGCCAATCATCTTGAAGCGCGAACCGTTTGATCCTGCCCTAGAATAATTCCTCTAAAAACGATGAAATTATTAAACATCAATAGGACGATCGATGCCAATCGTTTTTAGAGGACATTAAACAGGCACGCGGATTGATAGTGATTGGGAAAGAAAACTGATCGTGTCAGAGCATGGCAGACATTAGAACTTCTTGTTAACATGAAAAAACGGATAAGTCGTTGCCCTTAATCAAACTTAAATAAATTTTTTTATGTGGATAAGAAGCCTGTAGATGAGCGTCTTTTATACGAAATAATTCTGATTATCTAGAATTATAGGAAATCGCCAGAATAAAAAAATATTTGCAGAACATTGAAGAAAGAAGACATGTTAATTAATTTTCTCATTCATTATACCACATATTTTGTTAATTTTCAAGGTCGGTTTTACTTCTAGTGAATGAGATTACTCCTAGTGAGGTCAATTGCAGTGTCAATGTTTTTTATTGGAAATGAAAATAAATAATTTTAATTTCATTTTAATAACACAAATATTACCTAGAATTACCCAAAATAACAAAGAAAAAAATTGTACGATGTTTTTCAAAAAAAACTATCTCAGACTTATACAAATAAAAAACTACAAAAACTAGAAAAAAGATGAAAATTTTTGGGTTTTCTTTTCTTAATAGTAAGCGATACATAATATAAGCAATAATGTTATAGCAATTTATAGATCAATATTTTCCAATACTTTCCAATACTAACTTCACAGTAGCTAAATTATAGGAACCAAATTTTTTTATTATTAAACAGCTTAGTAATTAATCCTTTGAGTGTTTACTCAAAGATTGTCTTATAATCAATAATAAAATAATTGAAATAAATAAAAGTATAAAGATAAATCTTAATTTATTGCATGCTCCTTGTACAGTATTAAATTTTTAGGCTTTTTAGGTAATTTTAAGCATCCAAAGAATTGATAATTTTTTATTTCAAATTTCAAATTGATAACTTTATTAATTGATATTTCAAACTTTATTTCACATTTCCTATTTTAAATCGATTTCTTCAAAAATTCACTTTTCTTATAATTAGCGCTGTCAAACCAGCGGTACGTATTTTCCATGAAAATTTGATATTGACTTAATACTGACGTTAAAAAGTTCTATAAATATAGCCGAAAGGAGTATCGATCTTTCTTTGTAAAAAGTTTGCACATCTTTTTCGATAATTGAATAAAATATTTAAAATGATAGTTTCTTCAACAATGACACAAATAACTCATTATACGATACAAGTTTTTAATTTTTTCAGATTATTTACCACATTTTGAAAATACAGTTGCTTACAAAAGTCACGGAGTGAGTCACCTAAGACCAAAAGCTGAAATATTTTTCAAACGATTAATTATATCCAGAAATGTTTCAGACAAAAAGTTGAGTGGTTTCAAGAGGGCAATTGTTGTAATTATCATATTTTAATGTGGATGCATAAAAGTAAAATTTGTTAAGTGAAGTCGTATTTTTTAATATACTAATCGATTGAGCTCATCATTCTCTATAAAAAAGAGAAATTTGAATTAAAATGTTGCAGTGTAAACATTTGTTGCAGTGTCCAATTTATTTGTTCAATTTTAAGTTCTTTATCTAATATCAGATAGTGTTATTACATGTGTTATATACATAAAACATTATCATTTCATTAACTATAAGATACGATTATCTACATCATGATTATATGCATCAAATTTGTAATAAATTTGAAAAAGATTGCCTTTTGCAATTGCAGTATTTTTAGAAATGTATATTTCTTAATTATATATTCAATATTGAACATAAAAAGAATATTAAGATAATCTAGCTTGAACGATATTTTGCAAATCTCATATTGTGAATTAATTAAGATTAAACTATCTTTTAAATTCGTCAATTTTCGGCTATGCTACTTTTATATTTTTTTATGTATTATAAATCAACGAGAGAATTTGATATATGCGATATTTTTATTTAAAAATATAATTTCTAATCTGTATCTTTTATCTTCCATTTTCTTCCAATACTTACTTTTTGTTTCAATCAATAAAAAACTATTGCCTGTTACAGTTGAATCACGTGAATCATCCTATATATTTCGCAGAGATTACAAAAGTATTTAAATAATCGATTATATCGATACGATAGCATTGGTATTACTATTCAGTGAAATTATTTTACTTATTATACCTATGTTTAAATTGATTGTTCATGTCATATACTAAGTTTTTTTTAAACTAAATATAACAATAAGTATCTTGCAATTTCTCCTATGAAACTTTTTCCACGATTCTATCTACAAAGAAAATAATTTGTCTATCTACAAGAAAATAATTCATACCAAAAGATGCACACCTTCTTTATGTATACTAAACAAACTTACTGTATACAAACAAACTTATATACTATACTTACAACTTTTGTAAGAATATATATATTTATGAAGAAAATTTAAATAATATATATAAATACTAATACAAATAAAATATCAATGAATATTGGTAAAAACTAATAAAACTAATTTGAATTGCATTCAATTTTAATGAAGTTAATGGAAAACCTACGATTATTATAAATATAGTATACGATAAAACCACTTTGAAATTGTGAAATTTCCTCCTGGTTGGAAACCGCTGAATTTAGAGTACAAAAAAGAGATGAAACTGTACTAGTAAAAAAACAATTGTGCAAGTAATTATGTAAATAACGTGCAAGAATTTTCTTTTACTATTTGGCTAGTGCACCATGTTAAAATTATAAAAGACGAAAGCATTTGAAATTATAAATGACAAGTAAATAGATGAAGAAAATTATTCGTCTGAAATGAGTGTTCTCTACGTTGTTGCGTCCAGCAAAAGGGGAATAATTCGATTTTCTGGCAAAAATCACCGGCAAAAAGTTAGAACTAGCGTTTCCATACCGACAACGAGACAACAATTTCTGGACGGTGCAAGACTTTCGCTTGTGCTTTTACGTCATACGTTCCGCGTGGCAAGAAGAGTATTACTGAATTGTGTCAAATGCAACTGTCCAGCAAACCATGAACAAACGAACAAAAGTATTTCAAAGGACAAAGAATGTAAGTACTTTCGCGTAAGAAATCTTTTTTAAAAAAAAAAAAAAACTATCGTCAGGCCGTGGTTTCTTATGGGAAATCTAGAGATATAAGCAGTAATAGTCAGAACGTACATGATATGCAAAAATATTAGCACACTAAATTATTTTTTGGCAATATTTTCGCGGAGACAAATGATATTTGTTGCAGATTGTTATTAAAAAGAAAAAATTACAAAATATCTTTTTGTTAGTATTGAAGTGATATTGCATCAACATCAACAAAGAATGCTTGTCTTTAAACTAGGGATCGAAAAAGTTAAGGAACTTTTATATAGGTTCTATTTGAAACATAGAACTTTTTCAGAAAATGTTATTACATTACGAGTCCCGATAAATAAATGTTTTTAAACAGAATGAAATAAATTCTTCTAAAAGTAAAAGTTTCAGACAGAGTAGAGTTTATAAAATATGAAAATAAAAATTTTCATTTCACAGGATTTGAATAGATAATTTGTTCGTCAATATTAAAGAAATTCTTAGTATTTGTAGCAAATATTGAATACCATCAAACGAATAGTACTCGAATATAAAAATTTTTAATTTACTTCCATGGAATGCAAACTATTCAAGTGTTCCTAAGTGTAACATCTCTTTTCATAGAAATATTTAAATTCGAATAGAATTTAAAAACGAAAAGAATTTTAATTGTTAATTTTAATTCCCATTAAAACTGTTACAAATATTTTATATTCCATTCAAATACATGGGAATTTCTCATATATTGATATATTTCTTTGATTCTCGAAATTTCTCGATTCTCACTTATGTAATGAACTATTGATGGAAACAGATTTTGTCAATGTATCATTTATTTTCACAATTATTCACAATTATTCAAGACAACTAATTGTGCCAATATTTCTTTGATCCTCTGCATAAAATATCAAAAAATAGAGTACATATCAAAAAGTAGAGTAAATATCAAAAATAGTAGAGTTATCTGACTGTACCGCTTAAATTTATTTCTAATTATTTGTTGTATAAAAAAATGTTTCAACCGAAAATTGCTTGGTATCAACCGGATATCATATAATTTAATTAGTTCTTTGATATTTCGATCTTTCATCGAGATATGAAAGATATACATGAGTAAATGGAATGAAAAACTAATACTAAAATACTCTTTCATTGATTTAATCTAAATAATGCCCAAAATGCTGTTCATTACATTCAATATAAATACAAAATTGATGAGAACAAATAATACACGTTCGAGAGATGGACGAAAATATTTGTACATTTGATAAAAAAATTGTCTATATTTTAAATTGTTAATTTCATGAAAAAAAGATCATATAAGTTAATGTCATTTTAAAGTGCGAAGTCTCTATTTCGACTATGTTAGTTTCTTCGAAAATGTTTTTACATCACGTAGTAAGTAGAAAAATAAGAACTTTTGTAAATATAGGAATACTTTTGAAAATTGTACAAATTCATTGAAAAAGTTCTTCTTACAACTAAATCAACCATAATCTTAAAGATTTCTTAAAATTTACTGTACGATTTTTTTTCACTATTTCATTGAATTTTACAGACATCGTATTGTTCATTATGATTATTACTGTCAACACAATATTTGCACATAAAATATCTTAAAAATTTTTTACATTTTTCATGTAGATTATTAATAGATTATATTATTTTGATGTATTACGTATTTTAGTACATCACTAATTTCATACCAAGTAATTTCATATCATATAAGTTAAGGGCTCTATATTAATGACATTTATCAAACGTATGTATAAATTAGTAGCATTTAAAGGATTAAAGGTTTCTTGAATTTTTTAGCAACAAATATTATGGGCCGTCGGGAGTTTGAAACTAAGCTCAAATCTCTCTCAATTGTGCAACGTATCGTCTAAATATTCATCGCAATTCAAAGAAATAAAAAAAAAAAATCTTCAAACTTTCGACACTCTATGTCAGAGGCTGACAGTTTCTGGGATAAATAATGTATAACTCTTGAATTGGAATGAATGAAGATGATTTGGAAATCGATGAACAATATAAATTATTTTTAAAATCTATACATTATTGAGTTATTTTTATAATAGCGAGGAATAACCAACCATTTCTGTCCTACATTCATACATACTTTTGTTTAATATTAACATTATATTATACCGATAATACTAGCTTGATAATTAGTAGCCAGTCGAGGTTATTTTCGTCGTTAGCAATGACCAATTTTATTTGCTCAACATATGTCATAGTGTTTACATAAATAAGCAAAAGTATGAATCATGTACATGTATACAGGCAGGTATTCAATTTCTAATATGACTAATATGAAGTCACGATTTATTTATTTATTTTGAATCGCGGGGAATAACAATCAAACATTATTACTTCATTGGCACGATTGTGCTTTCTATCAATGACGAGTTTTACAAAAGCATTCAGCACATAGCATTTTCATATTCTGTCGTTTCAGAAGCTCACTGACTTCTACTATGAAGTAAAAAGTCTCTGGAATATGCACAAATTAATAATAATTATTCCAATAAACCGAAACATAATGTATTATCCTCATTGCGGCTGATTAACTTTGATTCTAAACGAAAAATATTAAATTGTATTAGAATGAATAAAAGAATATATAGAATTAAAAAACTCAAGAATTTGGAAATTGGAAATGTTTATACGGACGGATGTATTTATTAATTAGTTCCTAGTTGAAAAATTAATCCAAAAAATTAAAAAAATAGTTTAATTTTTCAACCAATACAATTGGTTGTCATTATTATAACATAGAATTTAATATGTTGTTAATTCATTTTCCTTTTCTTGAAAGGAATTAATCTTTAATATAATTCAATTCAATATTTTTTTTATATATAATATTTATTAATTTTTAATGTAATTCAATTCGATATGTTTTTTTAACAATTTTCAACAATATTTGATATTTTATTTATCTTGTGCTAATGAAATTTTTCATTTTTCAAATGTAAAATATTGTTTTAATGATTTTTACAATCTGCAATTTTTAAGATTAAATTTATTTTTTTGTGAAAAATATTTTATAGAGATTAAAATGTCTATTCAGAAAGATTGTAAAGAAAATTCTCGTTTATAGATTTCTCTAAAAATATTTAATCGTATACAAAGTATATTTACTGATTTAATTCTTAATAGAGATTATTTTTCACACCATCTTCTTGTAATTTACTTTCATTTCAACAATTAAAATTTTCTCTCATTTCCATTACTTAGAATTTGCAAAAATTCTTGTATGAACTTACAAATAGAAGAAATAAACTATAATGAAAAAAATTTCTTAATCTACCCATGTAGGATTAAGAAAGACTATAAAATTTACTATGAAATATTGAAATAATTGTCATTAAAAATGTATTAAAAAGAAATTGTCAGTTTACAATATAATTCAGCTTATTGTTGGAAGACAAATAATTTACATGATTTGAATTTTTATAATTTGAATTATAACACAAGTAGACTGATTTTCTTTTCTATTTGTGACTTTTCGTTCGCAGTTCAGATTCGAACAAATGGATTCAACCAATAAAAACTCATTTAATCGGATATTCACTAAAATAGTTCAAATAAATGGAGTTCTACTGTATGTTTAAAAATTTGTGATAACATAATTTATTCATTTGCGAAAATAAACTGTAACAGAGTTCAAGATGCAGATTATGTACTTTTATAAACTGTGAAAAATTTTATTTTTTTAGTACTTACACAACTTTTACTTTTAATAGCTATACGTGCAGATTTGTAGAAGTTTATGGAAACTAGCAAGAAATATTTTACATTTAGATATAGCTACTCAGATTAAAAAATCAAAAAAATTTGAATGTATTTAGGGAAGAATTTTACTTGTTGACGTTTAAATTATTTTTATATTATCCTTATAAGATATCGTGATAGAAATTAAAATTATTTATTCATACCTATCTTTTCGAATGAAACTGATCCGATGCTAAATATTCTCAATCATTGATATATGTTACATGATATAAGGATAAAATGAGTCGACGATATTCCGACAGATTAGAGAGATAAGAGAGAAAATATGAATGAAAAGGATATAAACGAACAGAACACAAATATATATACTACACATGCATATATAATTGGACACTTAATGCAATTCCATTAAAAGCTTGATCACTTTTTTATATTTCGACAGTTACGATTGACGAACGTTTTTCTGCCTAATTCTCCATTCAATTTTCGACAGTTTCGAGCTCCACATTCATTTTTAATAAATAGCCGATGCTTCATAAAATTTGTATGAATCTTTCCAATCTAGTCTAAAATTTCAACAACGAACAGATACACTTAAAGTCACTTTGCAGAGTTTCAACTACCTAATTATTATACTTATTATTTCACTTTTCTTTTTTTTTGTCAATGTATATTAAATCTAAATTAAAAAGATCAATTTAAATTGTATTTTGTTTAATTTAATTCAGGAATATCTAAATATTTATGCACGGTAGTGTATATATAGTTCACGCTTATTTATGAATATATTATACGTTACATAAACTATTCGATATTTTAAAATCTGACTATTGTGCCAGTTGTATAGTGGCAAAATTTAAAAAAAAAATATATATATATAAATGACCAGCCTATACTTTATCATTATTACAAAAATAATTTAAATAACTCATAATCTTTACAATAAATGTCTTACATACATTTTTAGATTGATTTCAAATTTAACCAACCTCACTGCAATATTAATAAAATTTCATATATAGAAAATAAAAGTATATACCAATTCATATTGAGTTTGAAAATTTGTCAAGTATTTAGACTAATTTTTCACTAAAATGATCGACAGAAGATTGTTTCATACGAAAATAAGTGAAAAATATGGAACAAAATTTTTCCGTAAGACGCTTTGTTTCTGAAAAAATTAAATTTTTTGAAAATTCATCAAGTGCACGTACATTAAGTCAACACTTTTAACGAAACAAATTTTCTTGGAAATCTTATACTATTTTACTCTAAAATCTTTACTTATTTTAGTAGATATTCTCCAGTACGAAATTAAATCAAATTTATATATTCGAAACAGTGTTAATTTTTTTTTTCTTCTTATTTTCGCACGTATAATAGAACTATCCTTTCCCTGGTTTTTAACCATAGAAACAGAGACACCCTCTATGTAAAAATATTCTAAAAATATTCGAATACTTTCGTGAGCCAATGGGAATGTATCGTTAAAAACGAAAGTACGAACGGAAGGGCGAAGTGAAGTTGAAGTGAACAATAGGTATTTCTTACCTGCAGGCACTAAGGACAACCTTGTGGGCCCTGAGGCTGGTCTCGGCACAGACCAGGGTCACGTCGACGAGTATTTCCGCGTGTAACAACGCCTCGAAGGCTTGAAGTATGTGTGTCTGGTGATTGTTCCATCGTAAGGAGTAGTGCGACTGCAAAGCCATCCCATCAGGACTGTCCGCGGCGCTCGACATTTTTTCACCGCCGCTCGTGCCGTTAGCGGAGCCACCTTGCTCCGCCTCGTTCTCCTTCGTACCTCAAGATCTTGCGCTCGTTTTTCTCTTCCATGCACGCACGCACTTGGCCACGCACGTATCGCGAACAATGCCTCCCCTTCGACACTATCTTGAACGGCGTTGTTCTCCTAAAATTCAAAACAGCAAATGTCAGCCGATTATCGACCGAGGCTGAGAATCGGTACATATTATTTTGTTTCGCTGTCCAATAAAATTACGAGGAATGAACTATTTCCCTGTACGATCCAAGGACTAAACAATGAGGCCCGTACGTTTATATACAGATTAAACAAAAGAGACTAAATGAAACGTTAAAAATTATTAGATTCGTAATGAACATGGGTTTGGAAATTTATTCGAGATGAAAAGTGACAGGCAAAAGTAAAGGGAAGGATATTAACACGTTGATCGGCACGAAAAATTTACTTTAATTCGTAACAAATTAAAATATTATACAAGTACGATGAAAGTACATTTTTTTTTTTTTTTTTT
>NIPQ01092393.1:7192-18052 GCA_002806875.1 Lepidotrigona ventralis hoosana | reverse complement strand
TCAAATCGTCTAGCACCCTCATCATGAGCCTACGTTTCAGATTTTCGTTTTGCAAACCGCGATATATGCCTTTTATCTTGTTCGCGGTCTCAGAAGTTTGGGTAGATGCTGCATTGTATGACGCAGTCGTACGCTATTTCGGTTATTTACAATTGTTGATCCACCGTGTGGCGCGTTCAAAGCGAAGATTGTGCACGTTATTCTCTGACAATCGATCGAAGCGTGTATTACTCGCTTGTAAGGGTGAAGCCAGGACACGCAAAGTGTCTTGCCGCAACTATTTCCGTCGCTTTCGGGCTGCTAGTTGTAAAAAGACGCGCGAATGCGTATTAATAGACCGCCCCGGATGGTACGCACATCGCGTACCATCGAAATTCAGCCAAAACCGCAGCGTGAATTTCTCTTATGCAACGAATCCGGGCCAATACAGAGAGGAACGATATGCGCGAGGCGAGTCGTGTACAATCTGCGATTGAATCGCAGATTTTCGAAGAATCCTGTTTCCATGTAAACCACCCAGCTGAGAGAGGAAAACTCTCTCAGCTTCTCCACCTCGTGTTCATCCTCTTACGTATAACATTTGTTATTCTGAACAGCTACGAACGTTGGTGCAAAAATTTGAAATCACTTCTCCCCTCTACCGAAGCTCGCGGTTAAATTCGAAATTAATACAATACGGTTGTTGATATCCGTTCTCGCCTATCGGTACGAGGAGAGAAATTTCCAAGATGAAAGAGCTTTCGCTCTGAGGCAAACTCTAGAGATTTCAAAGTTCTCGACTCTCCGACTATATCCATGTTATCTGTTTATTTTGCAAAAGCATTTGGACACAGCGTGCAGGTTAGTTTGCATACATGGGAACTAACTTTATGCTGTTTCTTTTACGACTTGGGCCCGTGGTTTTCCACTTGATTTATGAGACTCTTTGAAAAACAGTGGCAGAGCAGAGTGCACGTGTAGAATTTTAAGCGATGTATACGGAATTTATTCGTTCCTAAGAGTCGAACATTTCCATTTATACTAGATGGCCTCTAGCATCTTTCAACGACACTACTTCACTCACCGTCGTGATACATCGAATATATGGTATTTTAACTAAAACGTTTGATTTCCATTTGTTTCAGAATCACGAGTATGGCGGGTACGGAGACGAACCGCGACGTAAAAGGTATGTTTGCACGCAATTATTGGATATTAATTACATGCTTCGCGATAACGCGAATGTTGAAGTAATCAGGGAATTGGGATCTCTCGGCGCGCAGACGAGAGTATAATCGTTTTGAACAGTATATTAATTACAGCAGCGTACGCACACCCGTTTCCTTCGTCCTCAAGTTCGACAATTGATCTTATAATGTAGCGTTGCGTCGTTAGCTCGTCTAGCAATTCGTTTCGTTCGACAATGTGTCTCGCTCATGATAAAACTAGTATTCGTTCTATTAACACGTTCCGTGGCAAGCCATTTTTGCCTTTTGTTGTTGTTCAGGCTATTTGATGTTTTGACTAAAGGTTGATATATTATCACAATCACAATATTTCATTATATCATCAATCGATAAGTAGTTCTCTTGTTTAGAGTAGCCATCACATCGTGTACCACTTGCGGTAATATTATTAGAAATATATTTTACAGAATTACATTTGTCATAAAATATATGTTTTCAACCCATTAATTAAATATGACTGCGTGTACCACCGATGGTACACATGGCACGGAACGTGTTAAGTCTTCAATCGTCTTCATCGAGGGAAATTCATCTGACTCGTTTTTTTTTATCGAGCGACCGGTCGACAAATATATAAAGTACNTTAAAAAAAAAAAAAAAAAAAATAAAAAAAAAGAAGAAAAGAAGAGTGGCATTAGTTGGAACTGTTCAGAGTATTACCAAAACTTGCAAAAGTGTAGTTTGCAGATCAAACGATTGTATTCTGACAATTTATAAGACCAAATCGAGGAAAAAAGTTGTGATACTGTGTTCAAAGCATAAATATGTAAAAATCGAGAACAATATAAAGCGAATATCTGAAGCGTACAATAATATTAAATTCCCGGTGATGAAATGGCGAGAAATTAAAATCTTGTAGATGGCATGTCCGAGTTTTCTTCAACATCTTTGTAAAGAAATAACTAGACAAAATATATCAAGACAAGAACTTTTATTTCAAGTAGCAGAAGAGCTTATCATGGACTGCTAAAAATTGTTCCAAGAAAAAAGGGAAAACGTTCAAGGAACATCAAGTGACTGACGTAATATTTCACACTTGCACAAAACATGCCAATAAGATAATAAAACAACTAAATCTTATATGACTTGTAAAAAATATGTCTACGAAAAGTAAGAGAAACTCCAATCAGAAAATGCAATTAACAAAACTACAACATCCTTCATTTATACTCTTATCATTTCATTTCCTGTTTATGTTGAATATAAAAGTAAAAATATATGTCATGTTGTGCATTATTTCCTTATATTACAATAAATTGAAAATCTGTATTTCTTTAAAAGAAAAAAAAAAAAACTTCGTAACCGGTTATTTGATAGGTGTTTTAAAACGAGTTGAAGTTGATAAGCTTATCTATAGAAGCGAAAATATAAATCATTGCTTCGAAATCAGGTTGTGATTCATCGAGCCGCGTGTCGCGAAACGACGGAGCGTGCCTCTTCATTGAGTTTACTCTTCGTTGGAGCATCTCGTTTCGCGAATGAAAATTAACGCGAGAGTAGAATATCGCTTGATGTCGAATTCCTGCCGCTCTGAATCAGACTTAACGCTCGAGTTAACATCTTATTATTAGACTTGGCCCGAGTCAGCACGCCGATCAGTCTGAAATTTCGGCGGCCGTCCGTAATGTTTTAATTCGTTTCATCTTTTTCGTCGGCTTCCTCCCTCGAAGCTTCGGTCATCTAAACCTGCANAACGTAAAAAAAAAAAAAAAAAAAAAAAAAAAAATAGCTTATCGTGTTATTAATTAATTCGCTCGGAATCAAACGTTGTTACTTTGTTCAAACTCTACGTGAAAGAAGATTCATGGATTTTCGCGCGAAACACAGAGGCTCTTCGGTGTAGATCTCTCGATGCTTTGTAGAAGCGTTAGAGGCAAGAATTGTTTTAATTACGGATCGGAGAAAGGGACGAGGACTAAGAGAACGAGTCTATCGGACGAGCAACTTTCTTTTCACTCGCGAAAAATACTCTTTGCCTTGTTTCTTTCCTTCCATATTTGCGTTCGAACCGCAGGTTTTTCGAGCCACGAAGTTTAATCATTTAGAGTAGAAGCAACAGATTCGCCAGAGAATTGGCCACTTTGAATTGCAGAACGAGAGCACCAGGGGTCGCCCTCCTCTCTTCTCTCTTTTCCCACTTTTTCTTCTCGCGGAAAAATGGGCAGGCAGTAAAATTTCCAATTGGTTTGCGAAGAGAGGCCGAAATGGGCGAGCGGCGAAGAGGGTGGAGAGGCAGACAGAGAGAGAAAGACAGAAGAGGGAATACATTGGACGTTGGGCATGAAAAATGTATAGCTCTTCGTCAATAGTCGCTTCTGTTTCGTTGTATCGCGCTGAATCTCGGAAGGAAATTACGAGATTGCGATTTTTCCTTCGTTTCTCTTTCCGGATAATCGAATATCCTGGTGCCTGGTGGATTCCTCTCTCTCTCTCTCTCTCTCTCCCTCTCTGTCTGATTTAATAAAAAAATTTCGCCAACTGTGCGCCGGCTGATGTAATTTGACTGCAATTCAACGTGTCGTGCCTCTCTCTCTCACACACATACACACACACACACTCTAGATTCTTCCCAAGCCCCGGGAAAAATGCAGAATTTTTCGCCGCTGCCGTGACACGGCCAACACAGGGTTCGCGTGATACAACGCCGAGATATATCAAGTTAGCGTTCCCAACGATTAAATTGTTACCATTACTCAGCGGGTTTATCGCGAAGAAAAATTGCCGCGCGTATGTTTAACGATTAATAAAACACGTGGAACGGAAGATTCTGATCGCACGTTCTCTTTTTCCAGAGAAGACAATAACAAGCCAAACCACGTCCTCCTCTTCACAATTATCAACCCGGTCTACCCAATCACTGTGGTAAGTGTCTACTTCTGTTTGAATGAATTTATAAAATTTCTGACGCGAAGCGTTATAAGCGGACGTAACTATTTCTACGTTATATCGTTGTATCGTTGATGCATCTTGGATCATACGTTTCGAGNAAAAAAAAAAAAAAAAAAAAAAAAAACAAAATAGCAAAAGCTGTTTCAGAGATTGCACGCCGAGCACTCGATGTCGCTCTCGATAGACGTTAACATGGTAATCCGGATAGAGATCTCTCGACACTTTTTCTTCCGTTTTTCTACATCGAAATCGAATCGTTGTTGAAATTTTCCCGGCCGAGTAAACCTTCGACATCTGGTCCATTTTATTACGAGCCTCTCTCTATACGGCTGGTACACACGGGGTGTTTCTACACTTCCGGTACATGCAGCGGATGGACGCATGGATCTCCCATGCTTGTTAATCAAACGCGCGCGAACTGCTTTTGAACTCTCGGGCATTATTGTATTTTCTGCGCCGCCGTGATTCACCGAATTGCATTTTCGTTGGCGCAAATATTTGTAAACGCCAGGTTCAAAAGTGCGAGCAAGACGACGTTGTTCCGACGGCCCTTGACACGATCTGACGCTGTGGACAATCGCGGATACGCTCGACAAATTGCGTAATCGATGACGCGTTCGCGTGCGAAAAGAGACGAGACGAAGATCGAAAAGCGGAGGGGGGGGGAAAAACCAAAAACAACACGGTGCGGAGGGGAAAGGGGTTGTTGTTTGTCGGAGAGAGAGAGAAAAAAAAAAAAGAAAAGAATGGAAAACCATTGAAAACGAAAGGGAGGACAAAAGTTGTTGGCACAACGTGAGAGCACCATACGTTTTGCAGGCCGTCGCACTGCATTTTATTTCTGTTTTGCGCCAATAATAGATGAGCCCTGTCGCTGTTTCTGTCTCGACGAACAGTCGATGCCTGCGCGATCTGGCATTGTTCGCACTCCCGTCCGTTTACGAGTCTTCGCATAGCTCTCCGGTCACAATGCTTATTTTCTTTTTTTTTTCGGGTTATCTGCGCGATGGACTAATTAAAGAACCTGCGAAACCGAACATTTCGACTCGCGGCCGGTCGTTTTCCTTTTTTTTTTTTCGCAACTTTTCATCTCGCTGCTCTGCCCTCCCTTTTGTTTCGCTTGCTTCTTCTACAACTNTTTTTTTTTTAAACGGCGAAACGCCATTTTTAAATGGACATAGAGAAATGCAGTTGAAATTCACGTCCAGTTCCGCGAAGCGAATATTTTCAGAAATGTTTCTTGTCAGTGTTCACTGCACGATTGCAAACGTGTGTCATATGTATACCTCCGTATATTGGAATATATGTGAAAAATTTCTATATCTACCAACGTTGATTGTGATGGATGCCATTGTTTTATACATCCATCCGTCAAAAGTGAATTCTCATTAGTTTATTTAATCGTACATTTTTCACACAGCTATACGCACATCTGTATCAATTTATTTAATTCATTCACTAATTTATACTTCGCCTTTGAAATAACAAATTCAACTCGTTTTAACAAATTTATGTAATATTTTTTCACGTAATTTATATAATATTTTTTTCGCTCGCGAAATCGGTTTCAAATACCTTCACGAGTCATTCTACGACAGTATTTTTATGTGGAGAATTTTATTATTTTAACAATTATAATCATGAATGTTTATGTTGCCACTTTTGCAGAATACTTACATTTGCGAAGCAGAGAAAAAGTAAAAGAAGAAAAATTTTAGACAAGCATCTTGAAAATACTCTTCCTGTGTCAAATATTGATGACCTGAAAAACAAGCTCGATGTTTTCGTTAAAAATTTCCATGTTTTTTTTTTCAATTAATATACAAACATATTTTTCTAATCAGTGTGTTATTTCACTATAAAAATTCTAATTATCCCCATAAATAATGTAATGCATTGAACTTATAAAACTTTCAACAAATTTTTTTTTGTTGGCCTGGAAGATCTAAAAGGCCATTATATCTACTATACATGAAAGAAAGTTTTTTTTTACTTTTCAGTCAGCAACGAAGATGACTTATGACCACAGACCGTGGACTATAGCTGTTTTCGAGATTTCAGAAAGATCTTTTAGCATTTTGACATGCAAAGTGGACAGACTATCAAAAGTTCTACGTGTTGCTGAAATTGTTAACACGTTCCGTGCCATGTGTACCACCGGTGGTACATATTAAACTTGATCTTCAGGTCACGTGTACTATCATATTTCTAATAATATTACCACAAGTGGTACACGATGTGATAGCAACTCTAAACAAGAGAACTACTTATCGATTGATGATGTAATGAAAGATTGTGTGATAATATATCAACCTTTAGTCAAAATATCAAATGGCCTGAACGACAACAAAAGGCAAAAATGGCTTGCCACGGAACATGATAAATATTAATATAGAACAACTGGATTCTTGTCAGTGTGTTTTTTATTTTATCACAAATCTATTATTTACTTGTAATGTGGATTCATCTTCTAATAAAACAATATTATATTTATTGTATATAATCTGTTAGAATTTTCCAATAAATGTAATCAACAGGTGTGTAACCCAATGCTTATGATCGGTAGTGCATTCTCTGCACAGCGTAGTTAACGCTCACGTGGCGCTAGTAGTCATCTCGGCCTTCGCAGCATTAATTGTCATGTTAGCCAAAGAAGGAAACGATATTTTCGAGTATTTTTACATCATTTTATTATTATTAAAAAGGAAGAAAGAAAGAAACAGACAGAAGAAAAAAATTCTAATATGTATAATATAATATAATATAACACGTTCCGTGCCATGTGTACCACTGGTGGTACACGTTAAACTTGATCTTCAGGTCACGTATATTTCTAATAATATTACCACAAGTGATAGCTACTCTAAACAAGAGAACTACTTATCGATTGATGATGTAATGAAAGATTGTGTGATAATACATCAACCTTTAGTTAAAATCAAATCAAATGGCCTGAACGAACGTGTAAAAAAGAAAATTCGTGAAACTTTTCTCTAAAACGCTTTTCGTATTTCTCTCTGTTGCAGGAAGTATTGCACACGATCAGCGCGCCCAGCGGGCAGGTTCAGCGCATTGTCATATTCAAGAAGAACGGCGTTCAAGCAATGGTGGAATATCCTTTTGCAATACCTTTGCGTTGGTCCACTCGGTGGATCTCGTTCTACGTATGAAGCGCACGAGTTTCACGGGCGCTTAGAGCTCGAGAGGATCTCTCTGACGTGACACGTTTGCTTCCCCCCCTTCTCCCGCTTTTTCGTTTTTCTTCGCGAAACGACTACCCGGTTGGCGAAGTTTGTCAGTCACGTGTCACCGTTACAATGCGATGAAGATTTATAAGCGAAACCAGCGAGTGACACGGTTACAGGATCTTCCGGTAGAGACGTTCGTTCACTCTAAGCCTTGCTCTGTTACCTTGGCCCAAATATCGGCACCGGTTACTCGTGGCATACTGGATGAGCGTATCTAGTCAAACTAATGGCTCATCTTTTGGTTTTTCAAAGTTATCGGCAGCTTTAGATATTCGAACACTCGTTATGTTAGAAAAATGGCAAAAAATCAACAAAATTTCATGCCAAATACCATTTCCACAGGATGATTACTACCAATGCTGTGCCATTTTGATTGGAGGTGATACTACGTGATAAATAAATTGCTAGTAGATTATGTAAAAAAATTTTCCGAGGGAAAAGGTAAAACTTGACTTTAAAGTAGCGCGTGAAATATTTTCCTCGCAGACAAATCCGTGATAAATATCTACACGATCTCAAACTTTTCCATAACTAAACGTTTCCTCCGACAAATAAATTCTCACTGACAGATTCTTCGATCGTTGTTTCTCTCGTCTAGCCTCTCATAAAATTATCATCGCCACCTGGAAGTCGTTTCGGTTTTCCTTGGTTTCAATATCGAGAGATCCTCTCCGAGACTTCCGTTTCGATTTCTGTTACCGTTTATAACCATCTATATGTCCTTAATCGAATTCCATTCGATAACCACGTTCGACTCGGTGGAATCGGCAACAAGAGCAAAGGAGACGCTTCACGGAGCAGACATATACTCCGGTTGCTGCACGCTGAAGATCGACTTCGCCAAGGTGAGCCAGCGAAATATCAATCGCACGAATTAATTAATTAATTAATTAATTAATTAATTAATTNCGTCGAGTTAAACGATGAAGTCAGTGATTTTTCGATTAGAAGGAATCGATATCTCGCGAAAAAGCTTTCGATAACAGTTGACGTATTGCCACCGCCATTTTAAACGCGAAGTGGAATTTCAAAAATGAAACAAGTTTCTTATTGATTCAATTGATAATTCGCGAAATTCCACACGAGAAGTTCGAGGCTCTCTTGTCTTGTTGGCTCGATCAATCCGATGAAAGTCGAAGAAAAGGAGAACGGCGGGCTGCGTCCCGCGGGAAACGCGGCGAGCATTCAACGAAGGGAGGTGGGTGAGGAATTAAATTTTTTTCTCTAACGAGGAACAAAAGGACGAGTGAGAGAGAAGTTGGACAAAGGAGCGAGAACTTTTCGAAACCGGGAGCGAGTCGAATTCGGCCGATAATCGGTCGCGGTCAAAGGAAAATCCGGACACAAAAGTGACGTGCAACGACTACTCGCCACACCGGCTCGATTGAAATTTCATGAGAACAGTGTTCAGTGACGAACGATCTGCAAACAATCGTTGCATTCCACTCGCGGACGACGATTCCAGGCAAACGAATCAACGTCAGCTTGCAGCGTTCAAGCGTTCGTCTCGTCACGATTGGCAAATTTCGCGACCGGTCTGCGACGTGTAATTGCAACGATTCGTTCTCACCTCTCTTTCCCGCGGCATATATATATATATATATATATATATATATATATATATATATATATATATATATTTCATTTTGCAATGGTGCGTGCATAGCTAATCGAGGGATTTATGGGCGGTGGCGAGTGCAGCCTGGCCGCGTTAAATTCCCATATTAATAATTCCGTGCACGATCGTCGAATGCTAGTGCGCGGAATGTGTTAAATTTCAACAAGCGTCCAGCCTGAAATTACGAGGACTTAACATCGGGATGGAACCTAAACGTGGACGTTTAACGCGTCGATCGCGTGTGATCTTGGAATACGGTGATGTGGTATCGATCGATCGCTGGGGATGTTTTTCACTGACGAATCTATTTTTTTTTTTTTTTACGTGGAGGAAATCTTCGTAAGACACCTGAGTCTTTGAAGACATCCAGGTAATGTCGGATTTTTACCGACTAAAACTTCCACATATTGGAAGAGTTCCCCCATGCTGTTTTGTTCTAAAGGGCAGTCTCTTTTTTACATTTCCTTATATACGATTATAGAATCGACGACACGATTCGTGATTTTACGTATTGCGAGGAGGTTTTGTATGACACAGATCTAGTTACTTTAACGATGATGCATGAAATTCGAAGAAGCTGATGATTTTACATGTTGCAGCACAGTAGAGAGCACGTAAAATCATCGTGTAAAATTTAACCCGTTGCACTCGACTGTTCCCACTGGGACTCAGACTTCCTCTTTTCATCATTTGCTGATAATTATAATAAACGTATACATTTGGTATGTATAATGGTAATATCTGAATAGACGCTTAGAGTGAAAGCTATAACAACGAAGATTGGACAAATAATTGTTGAATGAATTTGAGGGGGATTTTCAATCAATAATTCTACATTAAATCGATTTTTTTCTTTACATTTTATTTTACTATTAATTATTTTAATATTAGTATTTATTCATTTAATAGTTTTACATTTATCAGGATCTTCGAAATTAAACATTATCCTATTCATTCAAAATTAAATATTTATAAAATTGTTTTTTATCCTTATTTTTCATTAAAGATTTAATTACAATTTTATTGATTTTTATATTTATTAATTTTCAAAATCCATGTATATCGAGAGATCCAGATAATTTTAAAATAGCAAATCCAATCCAATAACTACTAATTAATGAACAAAAGTATTTCAGGAGAAGAGATATTTCTGAAGACACTCATTGAGAAATAATTTCACATAAATTAAACTTCTTATTGCTTCTTACTAAAAGTTTAAAAGATGGTGGTGGATACTATTTTTCCATAGATTGAGGAACTATGTATCATTAACTATACTTAGCAAACTCGCAATGCACATGTTGATGACTGCTTTAAATTTAAACGATATATCATGTAATCAACAAAATTTCATGTTAAATACCATTTGAATGATTATTTCCAACGCCACGTCATTTTATTTGAAGTGATGGTCCTTGGTAAATGAATTGTTGGTAGATGATGCAAAAGAAAGTTTGTCGAGGGCAAAGGATTAATCTCCAACATGGCACGATGAGATACCATTTCCCGTGACAAACATTTTCTAATAAAAATTTCATTCGTTCGTGTTCTCTCTTCTTCGTTTCTATTCACAGGAATGTTGTTCATCTTGTCAGATCCTGTGGCAAAGAAAACTGGACACAGAAACGGCCAGTAATTGATGATAAAACGATCTGAAACGTCTGAGACTCATCTGGATAAATGAACTCTTTTGTTTTCCAGCCTACCAAACTGAACGTATACAAGAACGACGCGGAAAGCTGGGACTACACAACGCCGACGCTGGGTGAGTTTTTCCCCTTCGCAATTTCTTACCCCTTTTTTTCTATCTCTCCGTTTTCTCCGTTTATTTATCTACTTTTTTTTCTTTTTTTTTTTTTTTTTTTTTTTTTTTTTGGGG